>RJWH01002173.1:0-259839 GCA_004363575.1 Solenodon paradoxus
GTTATCGCTAAAGGACATGAAAACACTGACACAAGATTAGGTGAGAAAGTATATGATAATTAAAATTGCAATTTAGATTAATAAAAGAAAATGATTCTGCTAAAGTTAGAAAACTTCAAGTTACAAAGAGCCTGGCCATTGGAGGAGAATGAGACAAAACATTCCATATTGAAGAATAATTCAGTAGGGCATGACTAACAAATGTCATAACTGCAAATACATAATTAATTATTAGGATACTGTTAAAGATATATGGTAACTATTATAGAGAAAATATTGTGTGATTAAGAGTGACATATAAATGTTCTGTGTGATATCATGGCCTAAATTTTGTAATTATATATTATCAATATATACTCAGAATCTTATCATGATCATTTTCCAAGATAACTCTAATCGCTTCAAACTTTTACAAGGTTGGCTCAGAAGCAAACTGTAGTATGTCAGAAAAGTAATCTTCATCACTTATAGCTAGCTAGTAGCCATGTAACATGACAGATGGCACCCTGCCTGTCCTCAGCAGCTTGTGGGACAAAGCTGAATGTCAACACCACTGGGATGTAATTACTGCAATCTCTTGGGTCCAGTTTGGTATGACCCTGAAAGCAATTCCTCAGGAACTGCTGGGAGTAATGCAGTGATGGAAAGAGGAAAGAAATGAGAGCTTCTTTGAGACCAGCAGCATTTTTATTTTACTGACAAGTGTTTTCACACTGCTTAAGAATAAGTACTTTGCATGTGACAAATAAAATGGACAAAGAAACTGAAAAATCCCTGGGAATTTCAATATGGCTTAATTTAAATATTATCAAAAATTTTCCATTTATATTGCAGAAGGAAGTATTTAATGATCAAAATAATTTTGAAAAATACATTAATGGCTAAAAGGTAGTATTTATATTTCAAGTCTTCTAAATAATTTAATAATGCACTCTTGTATTTTGAGGATACAAATTATAAATTATGAATAAAACTAATTTAATAAGTAAAACAGTCTGTAAGTTAGATATTATTATCTCCAATTTAAAGTTGAGTAAATGAGGAATGGGGAGGTGAAGTATAACATGTAATATATGATAGATCCAGGGTCCAAACCAGGCCATCTAATTGTAATTTCTCTATTATTAATCATTTCACTTCTCCCTATGCTGCATTGAGTATTTCTTTAAAAAGCTAAACCTACCTATGTAGCATAGTAGATTATGGAACTTGATAATGAAAAAAGATATATAAGAACATCTAAAATTTCAAGGGTGCTAAAAAAACAAATCATTAGATAAATGTTTAATATGTTAATAAATTATAATTTTCTTCCCATAAAGATGACTTTAAGTAAATATATGTGTGTGTGTGTGTATATGAGAACCAAAAATATTTTTTGTTACTAAAAATCACCAAAAAAGAGGTATCCTATATGCCTTTAAGTGGGGAGGAGTTTATAAAAAAATGTCATGGATTTTTTTTTTTCTGATTTATGAATAGTGCAAACATTTCTCTTGCATATGAGGCAACCATTGAAAACTATATTGCTGGTGATAGTTAACAGGAACCGAACCCTTCATATTCATTGTTTCATTTAACCTTCACAATAACCTATGAGGGAGCTGCTGTTTATTATAATTCCATTTTAGAGATGAGATGAATGAGAGATGTTAGTTAAATAACTCATCCATAACCTTTTACATAATACACAGAACAAGGTAGTACCTATGCTGAAAAAGCAATGACTTGAAATGTAGATATAATTCTGATAATTTCTCAATCTGCCTATCCTGAATCATCAACCACTAAGAAAGGGAAATTGAGCACCTAGATAATGTGAGGGAATTGTACAAAACCCCTAAGGAATTGTAAAGGCTATAAACAGCACTGTTAGTTGTGATTTGTTCTTGTTTGTTTGTTAGAAACAGTCAGTCCTAGGTAATAAATAAGTTCAAACCTTCAAGGAATTTATAGTCTAATTGATGAGATTATTTCTCCTGTGAAAAACTCTAAATCCCTGGATTATAAATTCTTTGTGTAAATAAGGAGTACCAAAACAGTTTCAGGCTCAATTGGAGCCTGGAGACACCTCTCACCTATAGCTCCACTCTACAAGGGACTTTGAGGTTCATCTTGGAGAAAGAAAAGTAAGGTCAGAGGTGATTGGGAGGAAGGGCATTTTGAGTGGGAAAAGTAGAAGCAAAGATAAAATTCATGATGCACTTGAGAATTCTGCTCTCGTCCTTTATATTCTATTTCTAAGCAACTGGTTGTCTTTTTAAAACAAATGAGTATTTACTTCTTTTCATACCACATTTCAAGGTTTCCCATCTTATATAAAGTGAAAAACTGAATGCTATGAAAGCCAATGAGCCCCTCCTTAGAGGTCTCATATATATACTTGTCTGTGGGGTGAGGAAGGTGACTAATAAGCAAATCAGCTCAGGATGAATGGCGTGGAGAAGACTTCACCTTTGAAAGAGTGATGTCATGAAGACTATGGGTCTCTGATATAACAGGGTGCTACTCAGTTCTACTTGTCACACTTCAAAGTAACCCTAGAATTGATGTTCTGGTCTGATTAAGAGAGGCTAGAAATCCAGATTTTTATGTGAAATCTCCATTTAAAAATATTTGGCTCAATAAGAACAGTACTAAAAAAAAAAGCACTGCACAGACAAAATACATCTGTGAGACAGATGTCCAGATCAGAAACACAGGCCACTGGTTTGTGACCTCTGCCCTGCTCAGTCTGGTTCTGCCTTGCTCCACAACCACAGTTTATACTACCCTTTAGCCTGCTCACCACATAAGCACCACAGTGACCTTCCTTCAGGTTCTCAAATGTTTTGAGCTCTTCCTTACTCTGGTCCTGTATGCTTCTTGTTTTCTGTGCCTAGAGTTGGACTGGGTCCTCATTCTTCATACCTCAGCTCAACTTTCACTTCCTTAGAGTGACATTTCCTGACCCCTCTCTAAAGTTACTACCTTGTCCTTTGTTTCTCTCAGACTAATGTTTCTCAAAGTGTGATGTGAGGAGTCCCCAAAGGCTCCCAAGATCCTCTCAGGGGGTTTCAGTAGATAGAAATGAGTTTCATTACAATAGTAAGATGAAGCTTTCTTTTTTCATTTTCATTCTTTCATGACTGTATAATAGAATTTTCCAGACTCTGACAGGTAATACTGCAACAGACTGAATGAAGAAACAGATATGAAATTTAGCTCTTTTGTATTAAACAAGGCATTAGAGAGATCTTTAAAAAAAGTGAAACACTGTACTCTTCTCACTGCTTTTTTATTGAAAATATGGTTATTTTCATAGAATCATATGTAATGAGTTTCATAGTTATTTTAATACATCAATATGAATTTAAACTTAAATTTTATTTCTCTTATGATAAATATAAATAAATACACTGGAAATAAGTTATCTGAATGACATACAAATTTTTAAGAATGCAAGGGGGTGTTGAGTTTAAAACAAATTTTGAGAATTGTTGCTTTATAGATATATTGGCGACTAAAATTACCTCTCCATTTTATTGTTTCTTATACTAAAATATCAGTACTCTGTGGGATAGGCTCTTGTATTCACCACTGCTTTAGTATCCTTTAATACTAGTATGGTGCTGGATACATAATAGGCACTCAGAACACATAGGTTTAGACTAGAGAAGTAATAAATGAACATAAGATGTCTGAATAAAAGTTACATTTTGAAAGATATGTTTGAACTTGCTCTGTAGGAAACTTTGCATACAAGGTAATGACTATGAAACTGATCATGCAGTTAATGCAGAAAAATTAAAGATCTCCTAACAGGGAAGTAACAGGAGAAACTTGGTGTATTGGAAAGAAGTCGTTGGGTTTTTTTTGTTTTTTCCATGAATGTGAAAGCTAAAAGAAAAAAAATTATCTTTTGTTCCACACATCTTTGTCAGCCCGTCAACCCACTCCCTCCTTGACTTTTTGAGTAGGTAGAGGCTTTTGAAAACTTTCGTGTATTTCTTACAGCTATAAATACATGTGTTAATGAATGAAGTCACATCAATTTAAATGGAGCACAGACAAAAAACACAATTTAGTTCATTAGTAAGGCATGACAAATTTACAGCCAGAAACTCATGTTGACTTTTATATAGGGCATAAATTAAAGGTGGTTAAATCTTTTTCAGAGAGCCAGTATTGAAGTCTGAACTCACTGAGGCAAAAATGCATGTATTCCTCCAAGGCAAACTGTAGATATACTACATGGAGGTGTGGTGTGATTTGAATGACTCCAGAGGAGGTCTTTCTCCCTCCCACCTAGGGGCACAAATGTCTAAAATCTACCATTAGAGAGACATTCTTTAAAGTGTGTCTGCTGTGCTCCTTTAAAATATAAATCACATAGTAGAAATTTAAAATTTTTGACTCTGACCAAGCTCCTGTGTTTAATTCTGGCTCCATTTAAAATTATCTGTATTATCTTGGGCACCAACTGAATGTCTCTGTTTCAGTTTATGCATTTGTAAAATAAAGATTTCTCTAGAGTTTTGAGAATTAAATGAACCATGTGAAAATTGTTAGAACAGTTCCTGACACATGATACATCCTCTGCCATTATTGGTGTTTATTGTTGGCGCACACTTAGGAGACTGGCTGAAAGGGTATATCTAAGCTTTGATTTTCTAATCTAAAAAATAAGAAAAATCTGATTTTAGTTCACTTAAAAAGAAGAAAACCCATTTAACAGATGTGCTAAGTGAAAGGAGTCAGTAATGACTTAAATAATAAAACACTGGGTCTCAGACATTTTGCAGTCTAACGGAAATAATATAATACAAATGGCAAAGAACTTTAATGGAGGCAACAAGATGCTATGATTTCATGGAAGAGCAAGATGACATTGTAATTAGTGACATTCAAGACATAGAAGACAAAGAATTTTCAGATGAAATTGGAACACATTAGAAGGGTGTTGTCATACTAAAGTGGGGCAAGGTAATTCCAAAGAAAGAAGGCCATGACTGAGTCTTTCCATAATGAGGGCATGGAGGTCAGTCAGTGCTTAGAGGCAGCACAGTGAAAACAAAACCTCAGAGGACATTGGATTCTACAAACTATAGGCTGGTCTTTTACTTTACAAGAGAGACTAATTTTTTGAGTATGAGAGTTTTTGATCTTCTGTTGATCTTCTTTTCTATAAAGAAACTAAACAGGCAATAAGGTAAGGGGAGATTTGGTGGAAAGAGAGAGTAAAGTCTTCCAAAATAGCTGGTAAAAGAGGGGGACCTGAAGTTGGAGTTTAAAATGAGGAGATGTCAGAATTAGAATCCATATAGGAATTAAGTACTTTGAGGAATTAGGGAGTAAGTGTCAAGTAGGATATTGAAGTCTAAATCCCAGAAACTGGAAAACATGCTATTCATTGAATAATATTCGTAGGAGATACTTGTTTGGGGAAGCAAATAGTACATCTAGTAATAAATTCTTTAGTTTTAAACACCAACAGGAGGAAGAAATGTTAATCAAAAACCTAGATGAGTTGCTCATAGCTCCTCTGATTCACTTTCCTCCTGCCACAGTGCCTGGTAAGGAGAACATCAATAAACATGAATTCAACCCTGATGGAAGGGCCCTGCTGTGGAGTCTGGGAAGGCAAGGCAACTATGAAAATGGAATGAGGCTAGGCAGAAAAATATCACCTACTGCACTTTTTTTTTTTTTTTTTTTACTTCTGTTAGAGTTTTTGTGAGGCTATAAATGTTAAAAGTAACAGAAAATTTGTGTTTTTTAACATTTAAGTACTGATCTGTGAACAAGTACATTTATACATCAAGCAATCTTTGCTTGCTTTGTAATCAGATGCTGATTTTCTTTGATTCTAAAAAGCACACTTTCATTAACATTTTGCTACCTAATTACAGTTAATTGTGAACACTAAATTCATATGTGATTACTTACAGCATTGCCAAATGCGTGTGTGTGGAAGGTGGAGGTGGTGGTATACTAGTTAATTTACCCAGGTTACTAAAAATTCCATTGTTGTAATTTTATGTAAAAAGACTTTTTTGAAAAAATCACCATTATCCTCATTGTAGTTAAAATTGTTTTTATTCATAATTTATTACATTAGTATACATGAGGCATTTTATGTTCTTGATGATGCATTTGACTTATTTAGGTTTTAGGAAAAGCAAATAATTTTTCCTGATATATCTAATTTTAAATGTACATATTAGTGTTATAATAGAACTTTTGTTTTGACAAAACAGGCTTGCTTTGTATTTAATATGGCAATTCCCATTATATAGATACATTATTTTCCAAAATACTGTTGATTGTTGCCCCAGTTCTTATGACTCTCAGTATATTCACACTAGCAAGCTGTAGAATGACACAGATATCGGCTGGCTGTGGATTCCCACACTCACCAGAATACAACTACCTTCCCTCCCCAAACGACTCATGTTGAAATCTTCATATAAATTTCAGAAATTATCTTTGCTTCCAGAGAAAGAAAATTATATAGTTATCAGCTTGTTACAAATATATGATGAACGAATATCTATATTAGTCCTATTTTTAAATATAAAGGAGAGAAGAGTATTTGCTCTTTCTGGTACTGTCACAGGTATGTTTATTTTTTGTTTGTCTATTTTCACTGGGAGAGAGAAGTATAGCATCCTTCCAAGGGTTCCAAAATGCTGTTCACAGGTCATTGACCCACAGATATGCATACCTTCATTTACATGCTGTTAAAGACAATGAACAGGTTGCCGATATTTTTAAATTGCAAGATTTCAAAATAAAAATTAAGTTGTTTCTCATGAAGTATTGAGATATCTGACAATATAGAGACTATAGCAGATAAGAAATGACTATGTACTTTATTTTTTCCTTTAATTATCAGTTTAATTTTATTAGAAAAACATTTCATAGGCTTATGATCTATATCATTATAAATCAACATCTGTATGTATTTCATTAAGTTTACCACCAGCAGTCCAATTCTATCCTTTACCATATAATTGACCTCTTTCACCCAATTTATCTGCTCCCTCTCCCTTCCCTTCTGGTAACCACTAACTTGATTCTATAAATTAAATATCTATTTTTGTTTAATTTGGTTCATTTATGTATTTGACTTATCTGTATACCACATATGATTGAGATCATAAGACGTTTTTTGACTTATCTCAATAAGCACAATTTCCTCTAGTCCATTCATGTTATTGCCAGTGACAGAACTGAATAATAACCAAGTAGCAGTCTATACACACACCCTATTGTTTTTCTAAGTGTACTCAGCTGTTGACAGGACCTTAGATTGTTTCCAGCTCTTGGCTATTATAAATAATGCTGCAATGAACATGGGATGTATATATATCTCCTTAAATCAGTGTTTTTTTGTTTTTGTTTTGTTTTTCAGGTAAACACCCACTATAGGCAGGGTAAGCACATTCCTATAGCTGCTACCTTCATCATACCTTAACTTTATCTTAACACTGAGACCAAGATTCAGTTCCTAATTAGAATTAAGTTGTCATATCACCTAGTTTTCTTGATTAATTTGCATTACATATTTGATATTTGGTCTTTAATATATTTAGAGAGAGAGAGAGAGAGAGAGAGAGAGAGAGAGAGAGAGAGAGAGAGAAATGATGAATATGCTCTCTGCACTATAATGCTACTCTGCTACTCCAAACCATTGTTTTTCTATCTGGTTTCGACACTCTTAACTTTCCTCTTGTCTATACTAGCAGTTCACGAAATTTTACAAAGCACCTGGAACAACCAGATGGATAATCATGGGAGTGTCAATGTACTCAACACTGTAGACAAAAGTGAGACCGGGGTTAACTTCACAATATCATTATTTGTTATTTGCAAACTGTTATATTTGGAAATATCGATACTTTTATTACAATGTGAATCTCAATATAAAAAAATGTCATGTCTACTTCTGCATGGATACTTTTTTCTTTATTGAAAAATATATTTTGATTATTTCAAAATGTTTTCCTACAACCATTAATCAAAATTTATTATTACAAATTCTCACAATGTCTTTTGTTGTTTATTTCATATATTAACAAGTATTGCTTTCCAAGTAAAGAATCCTCCTGTAGGTCTTCCAACTCAGCCTTTTCTGCGGAAATTTTTTTTCACTTATTTCTGCTTACCTAAAACCCTGCTTCTCTTTCTTGGTTCACGAACTCCATTGTTTCCAGAATTTCTACACTGTTCTTTGCATTCTTTCTAAGAACGTCTATTTAGCAAATAGGTTAGCTTCTAAATTAAAGAGGTACAAGAACTTATATTTCTGGGACGTTTACATTCTTTAAATTTTTCTACTGTAGAAACTTATGTAAAAATTCAGTGTCTATAATTACAAATGAATGGGCCATTTATTTTAAATGCCTCATAGTTCGGGCAATTACTTTGTTACTATTGGTTTATAAGAATCTCTAGGAATGAGTTTTTTCAATATCAATTAGTGTTTGCTTCTTCAGAATGCCCTGTTTTCAGTCAAAGCAAACACCTTTCTCAACTGCCTTGGCACCTTGTGTGAGTGTTAATTATAATTATGTATTGGTATCATCATGGATTTCACTGATAAATCAGCCTTTACTCTGGTGACATAACTACTTCTTAAAGAATGATTAAAAATAAGTAAAAGTAAAATTAATTGTACTTTCCAGAGTATATCATTACAGTTATATTATCTTGACAAATTACTTAATTCACCTGAGAAGAAATATTATTATATGTAAATTAAGTCTTTGATCTATATTATAGAGTTTTTATGCAATTCAACTGAGGAAAGAAAATGTTAAAAGACTTTGGACTCTTTAATGTGCTATAGTAATGTAAATTATTTTATTCTAATTGCTGGAAAATATAACTAAATTACCCTTGTTCAATATTTACTTATTCAAAAGATTAGGAACCTGCAGGGAATTAAAGGGTTGCAAAATGTAGTATCTCCTTTTAATACAGTTATAGTTGTGAGCTATAATGTAAGGAATTTTCTTCTTACAGATCAAATAAAATAAATGCAGTATAAATTAAGTGATACAGACATTGAAAAGAGATTAGGAAAATATAGATGTTTGATATTTACTCAAGGGATAGAAAAGATGAATTTTAGTAAAGAATATTCCAGATTAAAAAAAAATAAAAACCAAGATTTGGAAACAGACTAATGGGAATACACCTGTGCTTCATTAAGTTAATTAGTAAGAGAAGTGGACAATGTATTTAGAGGCATTATAAATGACAGGACTAGAGAGGTTAGCTAAGTATTATATAGTGTATATATGTATTTAACCACATAGGAAATGAGGTCTTTCAAAGATGGTTTTGTGTCTTGACATAGAATCAATGACTTAAAAAATGAGAAGACTAGATATTATGTAATTTTGCACATTATTTATTACATAGTTTAAGTGACTTGTCTACAGTCAGAGGCTAATTAATAACAGAGGGATTTAAGGGAATACTATGTTAAGAAGATTAATATTATCTCAGAGTATATGTAAATGCCACAGATGACTTAAGAGAGTATGTCTGTGTAGGTGGTAAAAATCCATTTAATGTGTGATGTAGGTTGGTAACGAATCAAACAGAAAGGATGTGGTGACAGCTGGGGAGACAATAAGAGGGAGTGAAAGATGATGACCAAGTGTCTGGGAAAATCATAGTACCTTAACAGTAGAAGGTAGACAAGGCAAAGCACTGTTTTGAAGTGAAGATGAGTTGTGTTCAACGTCATTTACTAAATTGGAGTTTCACTTAGGAAAAATAGGAAGAGAACTTTAGTAAGCATTTTGGAAAATGAGGTTTTTGTAGCTCAAGAGAGAAGTAGAATAGAGTGATAGATTTAAGAACCATCCTCATGTCTGTGAATCTATGGAAATAAAACCTATTTATCTGATTATAACAACATTTTGAATCTCTAAGATATTGGTAGATGTGGTTTTTCTTTGTTATTATTTTTATACTGTGTCTAATTTTTTATATTTTCCCTCACTGCTGGACAATTGAGAATTACTTTAGTCACAACATAATAACTACACATATTTAAACTCTGAATAAGAGATAAAATGGTTAATTCAATACTCTCAGAGCCTAGTGTTTAGCAAATGCAATACATTCAAGGAATATAATTTGAAAGAATGAATGTTGCTATTTCAATAATAGTTACCTTTTATTGTTCTTTGAAATCACCTTTCTAAAGGCTGTCACCATTAAAATTTATGGCTGTTTAATTTGTGTGAACAGAGTTGAATTTGGCTTGATGTATATTTGACTTGATATAGTGCCACAAGTACTTCTTATAGAATGTTATATAGACAGAAACTTTATTTCTAACTGTTAAACTGAGTATTTTATTGGCATTTTTAAGCTGGCCCAGAAATTAAAAACCATTCCAAGTAAATATGTGACATTGTGCTATTAAGTTACAAGTATAAAATTACATTTCATTAATGACAAAATTATTTCTAATGTGTTTATAATAAGTTTTCAAAACTAACCAGCCTGAAAGCAATACCTTTTAAAAATACTTTATAATATATTTATTTTCTTTTTAAGTATACACTTTCTTGTGGTTTAAGTATAGGATGATGATTAGACTTCAAAATCAACATTTTGCTGAATACAGGAGAAATAACTTTTTTTATGCAAACTGCTATAATCTGTTCTTTAGTGCTGTTGTCAGGAAGTACAGTGACATAGGAATACTCATATCAGTGTGTTTTCATTTTCTTTTATTTGGTCAATTGGATAAAGGTCGTTGTTAATTAAGTGAAAATCCATATTATTCTATTCAGCGTACCTTTGATTTAGTCACACACAAATCTATGTCAACAATCCTGACACTAAATAAACAAACATCAATTAAGGAAGAAATGTCTAAAGTATGTTTCTAAAGCACCTAAAGAAGAAAAAGCACTCACCAAACTGGGTCTACCCTGGTGGAATATTTCAAGCTCCATAGCAACTGTCTTCATGATCTTCTATGAAATAACCAAGCAAGCAAAGGAAGGTTTGTGTGGGTGGCCAGTCTCCTACTTACTGTTCTTTCTCTTTGATTGAATGTGCTTCTCAATTGTGTTTCTGCCACTGCTGGAAGAATAATGGCCATGGGTCCTTGACCTCTACAGTTTGGGATCTCAAATCTCCACTATTGATTTCTGCCAATAAAACTTAGATCTTGCCCTTTGATTGAGATTTTTTTTAAGTACTATCAAGTGGAAACAAGATAATAGTACTGTCAAATGGAAACAGGATATAGTATTATCAAGTGGAAACAGACCTGTGTAATACTCAGGTTGTTAGAGGCAGAACTGAGGCTGTACAGAGATTTGATGATTTTAAGTCCATTTTCTCTCATGTTCATGGCAGTGTTTCTAGGAGTACTGTTAAACCTGTTATGTCCAGAACCTCAGATAAGCAGAAATATAGTTCTCTCCTTTGAAAAGTATGTTAGAGTAGAGATGTTGAGGCATCTAGAGGAAGCAATAATAGTTCATAAATTCCCAAAAATCTTAATAAAGAAGATAAAAATAGGGAAGACTCAGTATCTTTCTTAAAAATTTATTTTTGTGATTATAAACTTATGTTGCTGAACCCTAGTCATGGTTTACTTTATTTGGTAAAATTAGACAATAGTTCATTTCTCCCAGGAAATTGTAAGTGGGATAAAAACAAAACAATAATCTATATGCATTTGCTCAGCAGACTTTTAACCACAAGCATCATTTCATAATTAAGACTTATTTGACTAAAAGCTAGGTAGGTGTTATATAAATAGTTCTTTATATTTTATACCTTTTAATTAAAATGTTTCTCGTTTCAATGTAAATTTGTAGACCAGTAGATGGGACTGTCTTAAAAATCAATTATTTAATAAAATAGTGTTTGGCAGAAATATAAAGACGACTCCTAAACCAAAGCATATGTGAAAAGTGTTTGTGATTTCTAAATTTCAGTTGACTTCAGAAACATATTATGTGCCAGCCACTGAGCTGGAAGATGGCCTTTCATCACCAAATAAGGTCTTGTGCTTTGTCTGGGAGAGGAGCTTACCATCCAGTCAAGCCAAGAGACAGCCAAATGAGGGCTGTCAACATACTGTGGCAATGACAAATGCACTAAGTTCCAAAATTTGTGTCCCTAAACAATTCTTAATATAAAAATCATGCAGACACACAAAAGTACAGTACGTTTTATATCTGATATTAAGTCTTCCTTTTGGGTCTTTGTTTTCAATATATGGAATTCAGTTCACACAGCTGTATATCATGATTCAGAAAACTAGTTGCTGCTCTCATTAGAAAAACTCTTCTAAGCATTCATGAGCTTACTGGAGCCACCTGAGGCCTGATGTGATTCTGTAGGATGAACTTGGAGAGAACAGGTGATCAGGTATCCCCTCTAGGGATCCTGCTGGATAGCTTCCCATATCAAACACAGATCCTAAATTAGGCATACCAAAACTTGTTATAAACAGCAGTGAGAGTAATTTCTTAATGTTAAGCCGCAAAAGATCTAAATAAGTATGTTTAAGTATATAATTAGGATAAGCTATTGAAGTGCCTCATCTATATAGTTAAAATATACTTCACATATAGAAAAAAAAAGTGGGAGAATTGTCTTGAGTTTTCATTGTTATTTATTTCTCTTGGATTCATGATATAAAAACCTGTTTCAGAAGGGAATTTCAGACCAAAGTTTCAAATGATATTAAAAGGTGAATGTAAGAAAGAGCCTGTTGAATTAAAAGTCTGAATGTTACAGTGAAAGGATCAAATAATGAAACTAAGTATGGAGCCCAAACTTTATCTTCTTTAGTTTTGCTTGTCCAGGGTTCAGCTATGTTCAAATTTAATTTGGAGTGGGATGATTTGTTTCCTCCCCTTACTAAGGTGTCTAAAATAAATGTAATAGGAGAATGGAGAGTTACCTTTAATTCATGCTTGCTCTAAGAAAAGCTGCATCCACTCAGGGCTAAACTATATTTTATCTAATGAAACCTTGTACTGTACAAAGGTGGGATTCTGATCTGCACCTTCAGCTTTCTGAATTGGATGACTCAGCCTTATGTACGTCACACTTGTGTCTCTTTATCTTAGTCATTTAATTTTTTCCTGTTCACTTTGTACACTTGTTGAATGAAACATGTGATTTGTAAACATCAATATTTGAATCACATGATATACTAATTTTAGTGTTTTCTTCATCTGTGACAATAGAGTCCGAAATTCCTCCTCAAATGTACAGTGGTTTTATGAATTTTGTAACACAAAACTCTAATGTCAAATTATCTTCAGTTCAGTACTCTTGCTTTCTGTACATTATTCACAGAGACTTTTTAGTTTGGAATCTGTCTAGACATCTATATAACTAACCATTTTCCTCTGAGGTCTGATATCAGGCCATCAGTTAAACCAGATGGAAGCCCCACAGACAAACATCTTTGTTCTGTCATAATATAGTTGGTGCTTGAAGATTTATTTAAGGAACATTCTTGAGCTCCACTCAAAGTAATTGTGATCCATGGTTTACAGTGGGGCCCAGGATACATATTCTTGTAAGATTTCCTGTAAGCTTTTCTTGGAATCTACATCAGTTAGGGTAGAAGATGCCTAATGGTATTTTCAGTGTCACTTCTGTAAATGTGCTTGTGTCAGATGCATAAAAAATTGGGGTTAGGTGGCAAAATAAAAATAATTTCTTATATAAAACACCAAAAACTCCCCATATTAGGCTTTACTATTATGGAAGTTTTAGGGGAAAAGTGATCAGGCTGTTTGATGCAGTTTTCTACTATATAAATATCAAATATTCTTGGTCATATTTAGAAACACCACATTTTAACAAGATATTAACATGCGATAAGATCAGTAGATGTTTGAACTAGTAAAAATTATTGGTTTGACTAATTAGCAAATAATTTTAATTCCTTTACGTGTTCATGGCATCTCTAAAGTAAACTGCTCAGATTGAAAAACATTTCTCTCAAATGATGGCAAATGTTCTGGAGTCCACAGAAAAGCAGGAGCTGGCCACACTATCTAGAAAATATTTTAATAGATTTAAATGCTTTTTATAAAATATAATTTTAAAAATAACTTTAAAATTTTGTTTAAATAACATTTCATGACTTTTTTAAAAATTATGTGGTTTTGGTTGGGGAATATCAGATTATGCTAAGAATTAAAAAAAACTTTTGTATTGGATATAAGTTTTATTCTTTATGTATTTCAGATAACTTCTTCCATTATGGAGCTTGCCTTTTTGATTTCTTAGTGGTGTCTTTTAATGAAAAGATATTCTTCATTTTAATATATTCAATTTTGTCAATCTTTTTCTTTGTGGTTAGTGCTTTTTATGTCATATTTTCTACATTATTTTCATAAGCTCGAGGTCACAAAAATATTCCTCTATATTGTCTTCTAAATGTCTTGTAATTACCTTTCATGTTTAGGTCTATAATCAATATGAAGTTAATAATTTTTGCATGCTGTTGATATAGGAGCCTAGATTTTCTTTTCTTTTCCAAATGAATACTCACTTTCCTTCAGTTAAATAAGGGACTTTCTTTTTTCCACTGCTGCCTTTGTCATAGATCTAATGATTACATGTGTGTAGGTCTGGTTCTTGGTTGTTATTCCATCTATTCTGCACTTGCCTACAGACAATGCCAATTCCACAGCCCAGTTAGTATAGCTTTAAAACAAGCTGTGTTTTATATCTTAAGCAATTCCACTGCTTTGTCCTTCAATAATTTTCTTGACTAATAAATGGTAACAACCTATGTTTCCATGTATAGATGAATGCATAAAGATTTGTTATATATATATATATAGGTTTATATATATGAAGGTCATCTCAAATATATGTATATATGTGTGTACATATATATATATATATATATATATATATATATATATTATACACTCATCCCTCGCTATGTCGCCTTTCACTTAGCTGCTTCACTGTATCATGGCTTTTTAAAAAAAAATTCCGCATCATGGAATTTTCGCTATATCGTGAGATTTTGCATATGTGTACTTCACTAGTGAGTACTGACTTAGAATTTTGCATGTTGTTAAAATTACGGGTTTAAGAGTGTAGAAAGTGTTTATAAGAGTGTGGGAAGGGTTTATAGGAGAGTAGGAAGGTTTATAAAGCCTTTAAATATATATAAATAATAAAATAAATTATAATGCCACTACTTTGCGGATTTTCACCTATTGCAGGGGTCTGTGGAACGTAACTCCCGCGATAGGTGAGGGATTAGTGATACACTATTCAGTGGGAAGCAAACAGATGAAATACTGTCATCCTGTCATTGGCAACAACATGGATCAAACTAGGGACTATTATGCTAAATGAAATCGGCCAGGAGAAAGACAAATACTAGATGATCTCACTCATATGTGGAGTTTAAAGGAACCAAGCAAAGGAAGAGACAAAAAAAAACAAAACAACCTCTTGGACTTTGACAACAGAATGGAGGTTACAGGAGGGAAAGTGGGTGGAGGGTGGGAGCAAAGGATATCTGGAGTCCAAGTGGACACTGGCAGGGACTAGAGATTTGGTGGTGTGGCAGTGCTTACATATTTTATGAAGAGTGAAACTGTATACAACATGAAGTGTTTTGTAATAAAATTAGTAATAATATAATGATAGAGAAATTTTAACTCTGGATGGCAATACCAAAAACTAATATGCCTTAAGCAAATATTTTATTGAATGATAAGCAATTCTGAGCTGTCTTGGCAGTGAATAATGTAATTAGACTTTTTTTTTCCTTTTTAAAAATCTTACCTTGTCTTTTTGCATTTAATAAAAGCTAAATAGTAATGAGAATTTTTTATTATTTATTTATTTATTTATTTATTTATTTATTGGTTTAAGCATATGTGATACCTGAGCACGTCCAGAAAATTATTCAGATTACCTTTAATTAAAGGCCATTTGTCACTGGTGCTGACCCTGCATTATTTGCAGCATTTATGTCTTCTCCTCAGAAGTCAGGAATTTGATTCAATATAAGGAACATATGTACATATATAAGAAGAGAAAAAGAAATGGATTAAATTTAGGAATTAATCTAATGAAAGGCATAGGTGGAGGTGAAGAGAGGCTTCCTTTTTCTTTGATATACATATAATGATAAAAATCTGTGAGGTTAAGCCTCAGTAACTGCTCTTCCTGAACCCATTATCTAGTGGCATGTGGTTATTAGAATGAAATAAGAGGGAGGTAGAGGGGGAGGAAGGGGAGGATGGGACTAATGTTGATTTTTACTTCAAGCTCAATCTTTAAGGACTGTAATTTTCATTCCAAAGTGTAGTGGAGGCAAATGGAGTGACAATTTAGGTTACTATCACCTTGAATTTCTGTGATACTTGGTGGCATAGTGAAGGGAAGGGGATTCCTTAGTCTTTCTACTAAGGAAAGAAGCCCAGTTAAAGGATTAGTCTTTGTTCTTTTCAATTCTAGCTTCTTCAGTAGTAGAGACATGTCATTGTATGAGTTTTACCCAGTGACAGACGTGTCAGTGAGATAATGTGATATGTTTATAGCATTTTTTCCAGAAAATAACTTATATGCATAAGCCCCTCTATTAATCTTTAAATTCTATGCTTAAAGTACTCAGTTTTAATCACATAAATTTCTCTGCTGCCTTCCTTTTCCCAATCATTGCAGAATTGTGTGTCTTTTGAAAATCTCTGTCTGAGGTGTGAAAATTGTTTTGAATTTTGCGCAGTAATGCAATATCAACCTCTCCTTGTTTTTGTTGATCCTTGTTCCTTCCAGTTATCATTTTTTTAGTTCACAATTGATTTATATTCATGTTCCTCTTTTATTTGAGTGTGGGTATTTTATTATGTATCAAGAGAAGACATACTTTATCTAACTACACACAGAGAATGGACAGAAAGCAGCAAGGGTCTTAAAATGGACTTTTGAAAAGATGCTTTTTCGGTTCAGAATATCTATCAAACCCATTGTTATTGTGACACCTTTATGAAAATGGAAGAGTCTTTACCTGTATATTCATGGGGACCCTGCCAGAAATAATAATTTTGAATCAAAAAATTATTGACAATATTAAAAATTCTTGGCTAAGTAATCAAAGACTATTAAAATGCTGTTATTTGAATCTTTAAATTGATCTCTCCATATATGACCCCTTTTTAATAAGCAAGAAATAAATTGATGAAATATTATCTTTTATATAAGTATATGAGATTATTAAATACATGCCAAATCTTATTAAACCATAATGTGAGTGATTGAGAAAATTTTGCTTTTTTAATGCTGCATGGTAAAGTGAAATTAAATACAAGGAAAAATAGTTATTTCCCCAATTAAAGCATGTGTTACAATTGAATATTTCAAAGAAGGTCAACTGTTAGCAGTATAATCTTTTTTTATTGCTGTTTCCTTTCATTTGAATCATGTTATTCTACTACAGTATCTGGGTTTGTGATTAAAATCAAAGACTCTGGAGTCAGACTGCTCAGGGAGTCTGGCCTGATTCTGCAACTTTGTAGATGCTGTGAATGTGGGTGCATTATTAATATATCTGTGCCACAGCTTCCTTAACTGTATAAAAATGGAAATAATTTTCCTATTTACAGCAATTAGGTATCTAAGTTTTCCAAGGACAGTCTCTGTTCATGACAATTATCATGAAGTAATTATCACTAATTCCCTCTTTCACAATCAAAATGCCCCATTTTAGGTGATAACTGTATGGCTATTGTGAAGATTAAATGTGCTTATTCATAATCAATTAAAGGGCTTAGAGAAATGCTACTTATAAATTTAAGGTTATTATATTTCTTGACTATTGTAATTCCAATATAAAGAAACAGAACTGACAAGAAAAATCTAAAAAGGTTGTTCAAACCATGTATGGTAAGATAGCAGATCTGTGTAACGTGGGCATCCTAAATACTTTCAAAATGTTTGCTTTCAAAAAACCTGTTTGTGTTTTCTTTTATATCTCAATACAGAAACTTTGTTATTCTATCAGTGAACCCACATTCCAAAAATTTCAGACCCCTAGAGTAATAAATTTTAAAAGTAGAAAATAATATTATTGATAGTAAAGACATGGAAATTCAACTTAATCTTTCAAACAGATATTATATTAGGTAAATAGAAGGCTATGTGTTAGACATAATATAACTGGTTTTCTATAAAGATAAAAAACAGATGACCATTTATCAATACAATGGATAGCCAGCTGATAGTTGACCTGATAGCTGATAAGCATCAGTATACCAATACTGATATTAAAATATTGAAAAAAAACCCAGGTGACCCTTTCCAACATTGGTCACCACAGACTTACCCTAAAACCTTGGTCTCATCCGGGATCCAACAATTATGAAGTTAATTTCTGTCCAAGCAGTGGGTTTCCAGCCCATGGCTCCAGCTTAAGGTTGTGACCTTTCTAATGGGAGATACATGTGCTGTTCCTTTTATAGCCCCCCTGAGTGGATGAGATGGGAAAATTGTTTCAGAGCATGATGAGTAGCCTTAGAGTAAAGGAGTAGCAAGTCCATTCTTTGTATGTAAATTCATAAATTGCTTTCTTGTGCAAGTTCATGAAGAGTCTGCTCGAAGGTCACCTCAGGCAAAGAGGGACAGTTTGAAACATGTGGAAAGGTCTTTTGTCATTTTCTTTGATAGCATTGGAGGGGAGGGGGCATATAATTTTCCATGATTACAAGAATAGTTTTTTATCAATAACCTCCCTTAAGAAACATAGCCTATTTTTCAGGATTATTTTGATTTCTAATGTTTAATCATACTAGATTAGTTAGAATAGTCATTTTTAACTGCATAATAACCTAGATTTTATTAGTGATTATAATGAAATTATTTTGGTTTCTGTGAAAGGAAGTCACAAAGAATCTCCTTTACTTTTGACTAGATTTGCAAATAGCAAGTGACAGCAGCTTCTGTTCTGAGAGGATAGACATGCATTTCAAACTAGTCACATTAGTAAGGTCAGGGATTAAGTGGCACAAGTAACAATAATGTGAGGAGCAGACAGACACACAGAGGATCTTGACTCTCCACAGGGACTGCTCTCAGAACCCCAACTGGGGATTGTAATGTGGGAGATCTTCTGCTTCTAACACACTGTGTCAGAGTCTTGTAGTTCTGCCAGAGTGGTGATGAAAAGCTTGGTCTCTGCTAACTCTTGTTAGTGTGTTTGCATTAGCAAGCTAGCTCTGCTTTAAGAGTAGTACTTAAATTAGCATTCTCTTTTAATAAAGATATATCACAGTTTAGGTACATTTCAATTGTTTTTACTAGTGTGTATCGTATTAATTTCTTTTTTTTTTAATCATGTGGTATGCTTTGTGGCCATATGGACTTATAACTGCCTGTTTTTCTCAATATGTTCTGCTACTATTTTATGTAAAAGTGCAGTCCTTCCACCCCTCTCCATTTCATGAAGATTTCTCAGCTTTTTCTAGTACTCAGTTACTCTTTTCTCCTCTGCACTCAGTGATTACTGTCAGCGGCACTGTGTGTGGTAGGCTAAATAATGGCTTCTTGACAGATATCCACAACCTAGGTCTTGGAACCTCTGAATGTTCCCTGTTGTGGCAAAATCGGCTTTACAGATGTGAATACATTTGTTCTGGAGGTGGGTCTGTGCTACCAAAGTGAGCGTTCAGTGCATCCACAAATTTCCTTATAAGAGCGAGGCAGAGAGATTTGACAGAAGGAGAAGGCTGTGTGAGCACAAAAGGAGAGATTGGAGTGAAATGGTTTCCAGCCAAGGAATGTCAGTAGTCCCAGAAGTTGGAAGAGCCAGGGAACAGATTCTCCCCTAGAGCTTCCAGAGGGAGCACAGTCCTGCCAACAGCTCATTTTCAGCTCAGTGATACTGATTTTGGACTTCTGGCCTCCAAAATGGTGGCAAAATAAAATTTCTGTTATTTTAAGTCACACAATTTATAGTAATTTGCTAGAGCAATGAGGAAACTAGTGTAACACACTGTGATCCAGAGAGTGTGTATATATAAATTTAATTACCCCGTTCTCTTTTAAAATAGAATTTCCAGCAAGTCAAACATAAAGGAATAGTACAAGCATCTTCAGCATGCAAGACTTATCATGTAAGGTAGCACAGAGACCATACCTGTATAACTACCAACCGGGTTGAAAAGTATATGTGGTTCTCTTTCGTCTCTTGCAATAACTGTTCTTTCCCTTCTCCCTGATGTTAGCATTGTCCTGACTTCTGACATCACAGATTAATATTGCCTGATATTGCACTTTATGTAAATGGAATTGTATGTATATTTTTTTCTCTGTCTCATTTTGTTTAATATTTTGTTTGAGGGATTCACCAATGTTGTTACACATAGGAGTTTAATGTTTTTTAATAGTGTGAGAAAATATAAATTGTTCACTCATTCTCTCTTGCTGATAGACATTCGTGTTATTTACACTTTGAGGCTATCATAAATAAAGCCTGTGAACATTATTGTGCATGTAATTAATAAAGCTACTGTGAACTTTTCTACATATCTTTTGGTATATGCCTAGAAGATAAATTGCTGAGTTATATCGTATGCATATGTTCAAACTGAACAGCTAAAGCTAAATCATGTTTCAAAGGGGTTATACAAATTTGGAAGGAAGCTTCTAGAAGTTTATAAAAATCCCAATCATTTTAATATCCTTGCCAAATTTGGAAATCACCATCTTTAATTTTTGTTTTATTAAATCAGGAGAAAAAAAGCCTATCTAGTGTCTAGACAGTGGTATCTCATTGTAGTTTTAATTTCTGCTTGCTGGATTATTAATAAGTTTTAACTCTTTTTACAATTTTTCTTGGGCTTTTGGATATCTTGTATGGCAATTATTTCAAGTTATTATGCATTTTATTTTATTTTTGCTTATTTTTTTTACTGGTATGTAGGAGTTCTGGGCATCGGTCTTTTATCCATTATCTGTTTTATTTTAATTATGCGTTTGTATAAATGGAAATTCAACATTTTATTGTATCTCAATTCATTATTTTATGGTTTGTACTTTTTTTTGCCCTCTTTAAGAAATCTTACCTATCATAAGGCCATACATATATTCCTATACATGACTTTAAATTATTCATTAAGTAGAGATCGTGATAAAAATAACATACACTTTTTTAATGTAATATATATGTGTATAGTCTTTAAAATCAAGGTGAAATGTTTTGTCAGTAATTATTTTTTTTATATCTATTCAGCAAAAGCAGCAAAATGCTTTAATTTCCACCATTACTAAAAATTGTTCTTGTTACTTCTCTTCTAGTTTCAAGTTTTAGGTGGAAGAGCTGTTTATAAATGATATGTGATGATAAAAATTGAAGTTAAATAAATATTCTTGAATTATTTTCTTTGCAGATCAGTACTTTAGAAGATTAAGCAATTATCCACTCAAGACTAAATTTAGAAACCTATCTACAAAATGTTTTGTATGACATTCAAAAGCTGGATTAAAGAAACAGTAAAATCTCTTGTGCTAAGAAATATGTGTTGCCATGAAACATGATAAAGGGAAGGGTGCTGAAGTGAGCTTAGGAGTGATCTTCTCGTGTCTCCATGCAAGAGACTGTGTTCAGTTTCAAGAGAGGATCCAGAATTAGAAAAAGACAGAATTCTTTTATCTAGATTCTACCACAAAATCATTGTATAAAACCCATCATAGACTGAAAAATGAAATGAAAAACATGGCATAATAGTGACTATCTTCTCTAAAATACAGAGAGAGCCTAAATTATATTTGAGAGAGAAATGCTAAATTAAGATAAAGGAAAGAGAGATGGGAAAGAGTACTCAATATGAAGATTTTCGATGTGGAGTAGTTTGCATGTTTTCTATAATACTTAATAGAGGGAAAGAGAGAATAGGAGTCCTTTGAAGAATGAAATCATAAAAAACTATAAAAGGGAGTACCCTGGTAGAGGAGTGGTTAGGTCTGCTGCTTCTGACTGGCAGCATCCACATACAGACCCATGTTAGTGTCCAGGGGATGCAACCAAGATAAACACTAAATAAAATAAATAAAATGCTGCTTCTCTCTCTGGCTGCCTGCCTGCCTCTTCAACTTCCATCCTACCTGAACCTTTCCTTAAAACAACAACCACCACCACAGCAAAAAATCTATAAAAAGTATATAGTTTTGTTTTAGATTTCTCTTTTTTGCCCCCATATATATAAAGAGAAGTAATATTTGGCAGTACCCATTACTTGACCTTGAATGTTATTTTCTGGGGTATGAAGACATGAAGAGGGTAAAGTTATCTAATAAATAATGCTGTTTAAACTTGATGTCGTACATAGTATATTATATATGGAAGGAGATTATTCACTATTGCACTGTTTTTATAGGTGGAATAGTTAATCAAGAGAATATGTGAGTATCCTAAGGTCAAAAATTAGAGCTTCCAGTTCAGGTTTGAGACTAGACAGAAGTTACAGTTCCAGTCAAAATCCAAAAGGAATTTTTACTTTAAGTAGTTTCCTGCTTATGTTTCTGAACATTTGTTCTTTGTATTAATTTTTATTCTGTTATCAATCAAAACAAACTAGAATTACACAAATTGAATCTTAGTTTAGTATACATGCTTAACTTTTCAGAAATTATGTAACTGCTTATTAGATGCTAGGATTACATGCACATATAACAAATGAAAAACAGAAAGAAGACAGACAATATTATAGATAAAATCAGAACGAATTCAGTGTATTTTGAAGTAAGGTAAGGGTAGTTTTATACTTTCTTAAAATGGGAAAGAACCAATGCTGTAATGGATGTTGAAAATTGAGGCTGAGATGATACTCTGAAGAGTAAAAAGTGTATGATAAGAAAGACTGTTGGTTGAATGCCTCTCCTGACTCTCTGTATAGTAAATACTTTCCAACATGCTGCTTACTTGCTGTAGTCACCATCAGTGTCATGCCTGCTGCCTCAGTAAGCCCTGCATGCATTACTCAGAACTGGAAAACTTGTGCACTTATTATATTATAGAATCACTTTCCTCAATACTTCATAAGTAAATTAAGAATGCCCAGTGAATTTGCTCTCCATGTTTTCAAAAAAAAGGAAAACACTAATCTGTATCAATGCTATTCCAGTGTGGTCCTCTGTATCCAGCAGAAAGTGCCAACAATTGTCCACAACAGCTAAACACAGAAAATCAGAGTACTGCTTTTTGACAGAAGGCATGATTTGTTTTTTAAAATTGTATTGGTTTTCTCAACTGCAGTTGGTTTAATGATATTTAGCTAACAAGTACTGAGGATATATATGTTAAAAAAAAAAAAAAAAAAGCATGATTAGCTTTTGTCTTCTGTTTCCAAAATTTCTGGCAATTTTGGCCTGACAATAGTTTTCAGTTTATGTGAGGGCACAGTTTGTATCCAGGAACCTCTGACAGATGGAATAAAAAGTGGAGTTGTATGACTGCTTTGTAAACAGTACAGGGGAAGAGGTTTGGACAGACAGGGTTCCTGGATCTTTAATGGAGACTGAAGGAGAGCAATTTCTCATCAATCTGTTTTACATTTTTAGTTTCTAATTTCATTTGGAAAATTCTGCTCTTCAAACGGGTAGGGAGTAGGGCTCTCTGACAAAGAGAAATAAGTTTTCACAAAGCAGATACAGAAATTTAGAGGGATATGTTCATAGTGGCTGTGTTATCTATCTTGAACATTTTTACAATGATGTGCTAAATTAGCTCATTGCATGCATTTCCTCAAAGGCAAGTTTCCCTAATGGTAGAATTCAGAGGGCTTCCTGACTATGTAGAAAAATGGTGTGCTGTGTTGGAAAGGACTCTGGCTTTAGAGCCTGAAAGACCTAACTTCGTTTTTCTCCAGTTGGCCATTTTTAATTGTATCACCTTGATAAAAAATGTCTAACCTCTCTGTGAAATATTATCATTATTCCTTGGACATAGCTAATATATTCTGAGCAATATAACGTGCTCAAACTGCTCAAACTGCTTTTAGGTATTAGTTTAGTTGGTCCTTGTAACAACCCATGAAATGAATAATATCATATCTTCATTTACAGATAAGTAAAGTAAGGTTTCAAAGAATTAAGTAACTTTGCTAGGGAATAGAAGGTGGCAAGGATAGTCTTTACCTGAAACTCTGGCCCCAAAACTCACGCTGTGAACCACTGCAGATCTTGCAGGTCTTTAATGGGGATGAATTATAATTTATGTAAAATCTTAGAAATAATATTTGACAACCATTTGATTTACTATCATCATTTGTAATATTAAATTGACAGCTAGATTTTAGGGAGACCTCTGGGTGTCACCACAACTTAAACACTGATTTTTTTAAAGGAAAAATTAGTTTTGAATCTCAAGTAGTTGGTTTGTTCATGAATTTTTGGATCATACTTGCATATAAATTAGGGATCCCTACCCCAAAATTAAGGAGAAAGGTTTTTCTGCATAGTTGTTATAGGGCTTAAATTTCTTTCCTCTGTTTCCACTCATACCTTGTTGAGAGTCATTCCAAATTCTTTGTGAATAAGATGAATTGGACAAAAGTATAAATTATCTCTGCTATTCACAAAGCTTTGGGAAAACAAACAAGTTTTGAGGGTCTTGAATTCTTTGTTAAATGGTTTCAGATAAAAATCCTTGTTAAAAATTAACACATATGCAAACTTGGAAATATCTAGCTTAATTTCCTTGGCAACCACACTGGTAATACAGTAAGTTTGCTTTTGTCAAAAAGAAACTCTAAAAATGTGTTTCTGGAAGGAACACTTTTTTTAAGAAACATTTATTTTATTTAGTTGTTCATTTGATTCTCACCACCCTCTTCCCTGCCAAGCCAAGTCCTAGATTATGCTCTTGGGTCCTTGGGACATATGTGGACTAAATTCAAGTGGCACCACCAGGACGCGCCTCTCTCTAGTTTTTTTAAGGAAAGTTGCAGGCAGACAGGAAGAGAGAGGAGGAAGAAGCATTTTTATTTTGCTTATTGTAGTTGTACATCTTGACCCCAGAACGCAAACCAGGGTCCGGGAGATGTATGTGGACCATGCTCCAGCAGAGGTGGTGGACCAAACCACTACTCCACCAATGTGTGCCAGAAACTTTTTATTTCTGGAAATTTTAATTTTTAATCATCAATTTACATATTATTTATGTGTGTTAAAATTTGAATACTATTGATATACTAAGGGAAAAGTAAAGAAGACCAGTTCCTCCAACAGTGTTCCCATTCTTCATGAAGGGGCAGAGAATATGACTTGGGATCACATAAACTTACATTAAAAAATTGGGAAATTACCCAAGATTCATCTCTACTTTTCTCATCTATGTAATCAGAAAATAATAGGGCCTAACTGATAGATTGTTTTGGAGATAGTGTAAATTTCTCAATAAATTGGTAAGCACTTTGTATATTCTCAATGGGTAGTAGGTAGTGAGTGACAACCTAGAGAGAGGCAGACTGAATAAAGATCAAGGAAAGGCATATTTAAAATGGTTTACTTGTTGGAATTTGAGAATGACTGTCTATAGATTACACTTCAATGTAAATAGACTGTAGACAACAGACTTGATTTAACAGTATTAGCTCAGAAAACAGTAATACCCTACAGCTATGACAGCATACACATTTCCTGTTTGAAATTGAAACCCTGGTAGTAGCTGGAAGACTAAAGATTATGAGTGATAGCAACTATGTTCCAGGTGCTTAACACTTACTTTCTCTTTGCATTAACACAATTGTCCCTTGAGGTAGATGTTATTTCTGGCATCCAGAGAGGAGCACATAAGCACTAATAATTTAAGTAACTTCCCTAAAACACAGTCAAATAGATTTTTTTTAAGTTTCATTTAATTTCTGTATATCTTAGGTTAAAATGATTTTTGGATTTGAATTTTACTAATTTGAATTAATTTTCCACTTGATGCTAAAAGACAACTTTGATTATATTTATATTCTTTATAAGTAAGAAAGCATGTGAAGTTTTACAATTAGGGACGTACACCTTGTTTGTTTGATGAAGAGAAACTAAAGGCAAATGCTTAACTAGAAACCTGTTTATCCAGTCTTCTGGTTTTAGGGCATGAAATGCCTTCTTTGTCATAATGTTGCGGAATCACTTGAATTGTTTAACATGAAATCCCTCAAATAATCCCAACTATCTAACACCTATAATTTTGCCTAGTAAAATATGCTTTCCTTTTTGAGATTAAGGGATAAAAATGATTTTAAATCAGTAGACTGAAACTTCCCTTCATGTCAAAAAAGGTGACTGAGTGGTTGCTAATAACTTGTCACTTCCTCTTTTAAGTGTGCCTTAAGCCCACCAAAAGATTTTGGTGTACACTGAATATTCAAGAGTCAGCCTTGGCTAATGTTTACTTCATGGAGATGCAGCATTTTGTAAAATAAATCAGCTTTGATTCCCATATTCTCCTATTCTCCTTGAAGTGTGTGCAGGAATGGTAAATATTGTGTTGCCAGAGCAAAAGCATAAAAGTACAAGACTGATCTCTTTTGAAAGACTGTGTGATGCTGTATCCACTCCATCTCAAAATACCATCATGTGAAATTTGGAAACAAATGCTTCCTAAGTCTAGCATAAAGAAAAGAGAAATGTCTTGAATATACATTGAAAAACCATTGTATATATCATGAGTCTTGGGCTTTGAAAGCTGCAGGAAACGTGGCTGGATCCTTTGTGCTGTCTTTGAAAAGAATCAAAGAGTAGCTCTATTACTGTGTAGAGACACACTCCCAAAGACTCTGCTTAAATCTCTCCAGCAGCTGAGCACTACAGTCACTGACCTTGTATTTTAGACAGTGTCAGGGGAGAGAGATACAAGAAAAAAGGAGAAAGGAAGGCTTTTGAATTGAATGACTGACGAATGTGTTTAAAGTGAAATGAACATGTCTCCACTGTCCTCCACATTTCTCCAAACTTGTTTCTTTGTTTTGAAGCCAAATTCAGTAACTTGACTAAACAATGAGTCACGTAGAATTAAATAATATTTAGATAAAATAGCTGTCTCTTTAGGAAAACATCTCTGTATTTCTTTGTTCATACAGTCTGGTTCTTTAGATTTGAGATTTTATGGTATTTATTATATTTGTCCTGTGCTCATATAAAAATGAGCTTAAAAATGTAGTAAAGCAGAGTTCAAATATTTTGGTAGTAGTTGCGCGGGGGTTGGGTTGTTAAATTCCAAATAGTCTGCCTTACTGAGAGTTGTGGGTGGTCTTCCATCATTCTGAAAGAATCTGCAGATCAAAAAAAATTTGGCAGTATAAAGCTATTTTCCAGTTAGTGATAATTGGTATTTTTTCCATGTCTAATTCAACATCTTGTTAGGTACATCAACTGGACTTTTGTATGAGAATATATTTAAATCATAGAAGTCTATAGAAGTCTATAGTTTTCACTGCCTGACTTTTAAAGAGTGTTGACAAATTTTTAAGCTTATATAATATTAAATTGAGCTCTGTAGGATCAGATTCTTATTTCTAATTGGATGCATCATAAAGAACAATGTTAAGTTGAATGCTAAGACGTCTATAAACAGGTCACACAACATATTTTACTCTTAATATTGTGTCATAAAATCTCACTCTTAAAAACTTCATTATCTCTGTAGAAAACTTGTAAGTTACCATGTCCTGCATGTTCTCAGATTCTTTCACTTGTGCCTCAAACAGCGTTGGAAAAATGCAACCACTTTGGTTTGATATACAAGGAGCTTCCATCTTTTGCATGTTGCTTGTGTAATATTCAAGAGGTTTGCATTTTCTCCATGTTGACTGCCATCTGCTCACAGAAGTCCACCCATATCCTCTTTTTCCTCAACTCCAAAAACTTATAATCATCCTTGAGTCTCCTATATCATAAGTCTACACAAGCTCGTTCTACTCCCTGGGAAACACTCATCTCTAGTAACTCATATTTCTTCCTTTCACAGTTGATATGATACTTCCTCATAGAAGCTTTTTCTGATCCCTAATATACAGCAGCTGTCCTTGCCTTAAATAATTGCCCTATTCTTGCCATACTTTATCAGTTAATTACTGTGATCCTTACTTATGTAGAGAGGCTCAACTAATATTTATTAAATGAAGAATTAAAATGAAGTACTTCATTCTTTTTGAAGATTTCCCAGCTCTTTCCCTTCATTTCCTGAATCCTACGCTGCACTTGTTTATGTATCTCCATTCTTGGCAGTCCACTTTGAAGGGGAAATGAAGATTTTTCATCTTTTAACCTAACCCCTGACTCATATTCTATCCGTTGAATGATTAAACTGAAGCATATACCTCAAATAACATTTAAATTTTTGTAGAGCCTATTGTATTTATATAAAATATAAACTTTATGTCATAGAGAAATGTAGCAAGAGTGTCAGACAACTTTGTGGCGGCAAGATGGGATAAGACATTTCACTCAGCAGAGGGTACCTCCTACTATCCTCACTGTATATAACAAGTACATGAGATAGACTTTCCCATAATACAACCACGATGTATCAAAGGAAATTTTATTGAAAGCAAGGAAATTCAGCATGTAAATTGTGTGATAATAGTGATAGTGTTAAAGTAGTGTGATAGTGTTAAATGCTATGTAAAAGAATCTTTCCATGTGATGTTTCTGGTGTAGTCACTTTGGGGGTTATAGTGGAGAAATGTATTCTGTTGTATTTTCTTTGCTCTGGAATTTTGATGGTATAATACACAATGCTACTTCTTTACTCCTCACTACGTACGCAAGTAGTTTGAGATATTGTCTCCTTGTCTTTAAGTTTTCATGTCTCACCTCCCAAGAACTTTCAGAATTTTAAGACATTTCCTCCTATTCTTATTTTCTGTGAATATTATAAACAATTACTTGCATATTAAATACAGCCTTACTTTAAAATGTAACAGCCTAAGAAAATGCTTTCCATATCTTTAAGACCCTACTTAGGACAGCATAAAATATTTAGTAAAAGTACACTAATTTACATCATTCTCTAAGTGTTATCATAGCTTCCTCCTTTTGTTTGTCTTTTGCATTTCTGCTGTCATTTCTCCTTTTGTTTTGTTAAACTATTTTGCATCTATTGTTCTCACATCTCTAGGTGTTTTTGAACACCTTGCCCCAAGACAGCTTTTCCAGAAGTGTGAAAAGCTCTAGAAAGACGGTTTTAAATGAAGTGTTTCCTCCTCTCTTAGTTTATCTCCCTTGTTTACATCTTAAGTGGACGCTCTGACTGAGGCCTTCCTGACAGTAGGCAGGTCACTGATACTGCAGGGGTGTGAGGAGCATTCCCCTATACCTCTGAAATTTTCTCCTGCCAGTGAACAAACAAATTCATATCACACAGAGTCAGTAGGTGAAAAGACCAGCTTTACTAACAAGCACATGTATGGAGAATTTAGATGTCTGTAAATTGGAAGGTAAATGGGATAAAACCAAGATTTATATCCTGTGGTGAAGAATGAGAAAGGGACCTGGGGTATAAAGGATTGAGGAGAGGATTGTCACATGAGGGAATGACTTCATATGACAAAAACCTCTGCTCACCTTCAGTCCTGCCTGCACCTTTCGTTTAAAATATATATTATATATATATATATGTATACATATATATGTATACATATATATGTATATATTTCTCTATTAAAAAAACCCACTGTTTCTGGAGATAACTCCATATGTCAGTTTTTATGGTGAGGGTAAGATCTCTTGAGACCCATAGGTCCTTGATTAACTTTTGGTTTCACATTTCAAAGTGACGTATATTAGACAAGTTGGAAAGACTCCAGCTGATGATTTCAAGAGAGATCCGTCTACAGTACTGATGTCTCCGTCTATCCATGCTGTCCTCTAAAGCTTGTAGCAACAGATTCAGGTTTGGTATTACTTTCAG
The DNA here is from genome assembly GCA_004363575.1 of Solenodon paradoxus. NCBI lineage: Eukaryota > Metazoa > Chordata > Mammalia > Eulipotyphla > Solenodontidae > Solenodon > Solenodon paradoxus. Next base: position 29,927 of record RJWH01002173.1, read on the forward strand.
AATTTACTTCTTTCCAGTTCAGAGGCTTTCAAGACATCAACAATATTTCTCAACTGTATATTCTCCAGATACTGACATAATATGGAGCTGCAAGTTCCCACACAAGGCTCCAAAGACTGGTACCTACGTAACCTTCTTTGAAGTCTGACTTCATCTCTTCCCAGTGAATGTAGAGATGGGATATCAGAATTTATAATTCTCCAGTTGTTGAACTACACAGCACAAATGGATGCTTTAGGTAGCAGGTTTTATCAGATTTATGGTAGTATGAAGGATATTGTACATCAGTAGATAATGCTTGTAAATAGTGAAAGAGGAATTCTTTTCATGGACATTTTTATTGCTGCAGGGAACATTAGAGATCATTCTGGTTAATAAATAATCTCAGTCTTCTGTGTATTTTGTAATTGTAAGGCCGAAGGTGGGGGAGGAAGAGGGAATGGAGTATTTTAGGTAAAAGGGAAACCAAACCTTGTGTAAGATGAACTTAAAATTTTAGCCTAGACCCCCGTGTGTGCCTTATCTTTTAATAGTGGTAAATGATTATTACAAAACCCCCAATTTTAAGGTTTGATAGCATCTTTCTCATTTTCATGTTCATAATTCTAATTCATCAAGATTAAAGGCTCATAAAACTCAATATAGGAGAAAAAAAGTTAAATGTGAATGAACAAAGAACTTTGTCTCATATTCAGACACAATTTTTAACCATAGAATTAATTGGAAGACAAGGTCGGTCTTAGCAAGTCACATAGTTTAGTTCCCCTACCCTCCAATCCAAAGCATTTTAGGTAATTTCAAATGACCTTCCAGTCAGATTTTGAGACAAAACTGCAATGGGAAATGAGTAAATAGTAGCACACCTAAGATGATCTCGTTTGGAGGATCCAGAAACCCTTTATGAAGCAGACTAATTTAAATTACTTTGAAATCAATGCTTGAGTTATATAAAAGTAGAAATTAGAAAGAGGCAGAAAAAAATCCTGTCAGCAGAAGGAATGTACAAAGGCCCTAAGGCAGAAAGGAAGAAGGCAAGTTTGTAAATGAAATGGCCAGAAGGAACACAAAGAAAATAGGCAAATAAAGTTGAGGTTTTTCCAGTTAGGTAATCGAATCAGATCATGGCAGACCTCAAAGTCCATATTAAGAATTTTGGATTTTGTCCGAAATGTAATGAAAAGTCATCAAGATCACTTAAAAAAAGGAGCTTAAAAGTAAAATGACCATATAATTTTATATCCAGTGAGTCTTTTGGGTGCAAACGGGGACCTTATTGTTAATTTTGTTGGAAAAACACCACAAACTGGGTTGTTTGGGGCAAACCAGAATGAGAATCTTTCTTAAAACATCTGTTTGTTGATTAATCATTCCTCTGGTGCAAAATCTGGGTGATACATTCAATATTCGGGGTTGACCGTTCCTGACCCACTCTCATTGAACTGTTTTCCCTAATCCTTATTTCATTCATTTGGCATTTGTTTCCCATAATTTAGTCCATCATGCCCATCCATCCAAAATAGAAAAATGAAACCATTTGCCTTCTACGTGACTCTGTGTCTGGCTCTCATAGCACTTTCATGCAACCTTTCTTGGATCTGCTGTGATGACTTAGTGAGAAAAACACTGAGAATTTGATCATTCCCAAGTAGTTTGGTGTGTGCTCCTCGCCCCCACCCATACTTTTCAATGGCAAAGAAAATTTGAGAGACAGGCATTTTTATAAAACATTTGATACATCAAACTCCTATGTAAGACAAGAACATGATGGAAACCCAAAAAATTGGTGTTGAAGTTATAAAAGTGTGTCCAAATAAATTTACACTTTAAGGAACAAAATTTGCTCTGAATCCTAAATCTACTCATTATTGGGTGACCTCAGATTTCCCAAATGCATTGACTTTTGATTTGTTTAATTTCTGAACTGGAATAAGATTAAGGTTTATCACAGGGACTTTGGATGCAAATTAAGTGAAATGCTTAAAATTCACCTCAAACCATCACTCCTACAGGTAAACTCGCAAGCAGTCACTATTTGGGGCTATCGTTTTTGATCACATGTGGTTTTAACAACATGTCTTCTGATCTCTGTTTGCCTTAGGAATTAGATGGTGTGTTTTTCTGTCAGTTGAAGTTATTTTGCTTTTGTTTTTAATCTGACTTCTTTTCCAAAAGTGGTATGTGAAGTTCAGTTTCTAACTGAGTTTAAAAATAGCCTCAGGGAGAGGATGGGTCATTTAAGCCCACTCTACTTAAAATTCTTCAGAGACAGACATTCAGAGAGGAAATTAACCTATCAATAGTAGTGTCTCTGAAGTAAAAGATATTAAGGGATTTACTTTGAAATCTATAACTGTGCAATTTGCCTGAAGAAAAACTAAAGTTTACTTTGAGTAGAATGTAAGGATGAGCTTGCCAGACAGTAATAGATGTGAGGTAAGGAGTTGGAATTGTCCTAAGGACATGGTATCTTCCTATTAGTGTCCATTTACTTTAATAGTGTCCAGTCTTCTGTGATAAGGGCTCAATAAATGTGTATTGAGTGAATAAATTAATAACATCATGACCTTTAACTATAATTAATGAGTAACAATTGCATACGCTTCTTACAGGCTTCTGGGAATGATTTTCAATCAAATAGTCTTTTGTCTTTATTTGAAACTTATAAAAGACCAAAGATAATGTATTCTGTGAGCCTGAGTTCTCCTGTGTAGTAGTTCAACAGATATATTATTCATAAAAGAGACCCCTAGACTCTTCAACCTCCTCCACCAAGATCACATTTCTGAGCTCATAAAGAAGTTCTTATTAACATAGTCACTTCAGAAATGTTAAGATTACTGACTGCTTAACAGAGAGCAAAGGTTAGTTCTTAATGTTGTTAGGTATAGAATGTTATTTACAGATAGAATTTATAACTGCCTATTAAACTATGTTGTAATTGCTCCAGCAATAAATTGACTGTAATCAAGAAGACCCATAAGCTTATATTACCAGAGTTTATATTTGGGGAAAGCTATTGTTCTCCCCAGGAGGTTAAATTCTTAAGGCTTATAATAGTTTCCATTACAAAGAAAAGTCCCTGTCAATACATGAATTTCAGGTGAGCAACTGTACTGCAAATTTTTTCCTTAAGGAACTTTGCCAAGGAAGGCACTGCAATAACTTCCCATCATAGAAATCCATAATAAAGTGGATTTTGGGATAGGAACCCAGTATGCAGTATTTCTTTTTTATTTTACTTTATTTTTTTTTTTTAATATTGCTTCTCAGGAGATTTTCCCAGGAACTTGGAGACTTACACTGCCCTTTGTGGGGCATTGCATTTTCTAATATCACATGCTACAAAGTTCCTTCTCAATCATTTGAACATGTCCTGAGAACAACACAATAAACTATACCTCCAATGTTGTTAAAAGAATGACATCATTATTAAGAGGTAAAGAAATGAGAGATAGTACTGCTCTTTTACTTATTTAAATGAGAGACCAGTAACTGTGATTTCCTTCTCTCACTGTAGCCAACTCATGAATCATTACTTGACTTAAGTTGTATCTACATTTAACCAGGATGTTGGAATCTTCAATCATTCTTTTTATAGATAAAAATCCCCAATGCTTTGAACTCATCTCTTTATTCTAAAAAAAGTTTTGTTTTTGTTTTTCTCAAGTCCCAAAATTCGATTATGTTTCCTAATAGCAATTTAAATAGCATCTTAACCAAACAGCATCAGCTTCTAGTCTTCTAAAGGGGCAATTCTAATCTAAATCTACTGTCAACTAGCTGTCAGCTGTCAATGAGCTACAGATAATTAAATATGAAGATAGCTTTACCCCTCAGAAAAATAGATAAAGCCCTTGGGCCAGAAAACTCTTAAGTTAGTGCAGTTACTGTCTTCGAATTAATGTAAGACATTGGTTAATTTCTAATGAAACAGGTAAAGAAGTTAACTACTATTTTGACTTGCAAGTTAAATTCCCTTGAAACTGCTTTTCCAGCTAAGATCGTGCTCTTGGTTTTATTTTAATGTAGATTAGGAAAAATATAGGAAAAGATAAAACAGTGAATCTTTTAAAGAAATGCTCAGGTAAATAAACTATGGTAAAAAGGGTGAAAATGTGGTAGTTAGGGGTGGTGAATTTTTCAAAGATCTATTAGTTTGGTTACCTTCCAACAACAGGAAATTGAAATCTCAACTAAAGATGCCTAAATAATGCAAAGTTTTTTTTAATTTTTGTTTTGTTCTCATATATCTGAAATTGTCCAGTGATATTGCTGTTCCAGGTTTCCTTCAGTGATTCAATGATTTCTTAAAGAACTTAACATCCTCTCTCCAAATTTCTGCTTTCTGTTCATAGCTAGCAATCTTCTTGATAGCTGCAATTCTGCAAACATCGTGTGTTCACATAGCGATATACAGAGGCAGAAAAAGAAATCCCCTTTTTGTGTGCTGGATTTTAAGACTTAAGAAAACTCTTTGGCTACCCTTGCAAAAATGGGTGATACAGGAGACAAAATGGGTAAAAACCTCACTGGCCAGAACTGGTCACAAGGCCTCATTTAAACTTGCCAGGAAGAAGGGACCGCTGTCAGTGGCAAAACCAACTCTGCCAACAGGGAAGAAAAGGAGCATAAATGTAGTGAGTCGAGTGTGTCTCCTGCAGAAAGGAGAATACTATATTGATCCTCTACAATGTGCTGGTAGAACATCCTTTGAGCTATGTAATTAATAGAATCAATTTATAGGTGAGGAAATTGAAAATGGGGGAAATCACATAACTCTCTTAAAACAGCATAATTAGTAAGTGGTGAGGTTGAGAATCTAATTCAGAATTGTCTACGTCTGATTTTATACTCTCCACAATTTCACAATACAACCCTACTCACATTTTCAATTACAAAACTCTGCTTTGGATCTAACAATCATTGCATCTGTTTTGTTTTTCACTTTAGATTTACTGTTCTTTAGAGCTTCTACTTAAAGTTCCCTGAGAGTTTTCTATCAGAGCCATAAGAATATTTGAAAGTTTCTGCCAGCAAATTTGATAATTTTTTTCTTTTTTTTAAGGAAAGATACAGGCAAAAAAAAAAAGGCGAGTAGGCAAGGAAGCAGGCAGAAAGAAAGAGGGGGAAGAACACTATTTTTATTTAGTTGTACATCTTGGCTGTGTATCTGGGACGTGAATCTGCCTCCTTGGGATGTATGTGGACTGTGCTCTGCCAGAGGCTACTGACCAAGGCACATCAGATTTGCTATTTTTAATGACAAATTAGTTGCATAATTTTGAATGTCTGTAATTTCTACTTACACTCAAATAATCTCTTTGCCATATTCCCCTACCCCCAAAGTAGTATAGGAGTGTTCATTTATCATTTATCGTTTATGCATTTGTGTCTTCCTTTTGCTCAAGGATCAGCTTCTTATAAAATCATCCAAGTTCTTTAAATGTTACTCAACTCTTCCTTTTCATCATATCAGTTATTTGTCAATATTAGATCTCAAGCAGCATCTCTTAGTTTTCTAGCCTCAAATGCTCCAAAATTATCCTGCATATTCAAATTACTTTTAACATTTTTATTATATTTACTCCCTTTCTCAAATAATTTGAGTAGATTCTACATGTGAATAAAATGAAATAGTAAATATATTGATGAATATAAATCAAACTGTGTAGTTATTCTCTATTTCCTCCCTTTGTAAAAAACTGTTCTTACCCTACTGATAAAAGCTTGATGTCTGGTCCCAAGTCATAATAATAGGTAACCCATGTGTAACCTTTATCTTTACAGGACAGATATTCTGTTAAGTACTTTGTACATTAGTAGTTTAAACCTCACAGCACCTCTGTGATGTACTATTATTATCCTGACTTTGCAGATAAGTACATAAGAATACAGAAGGATAAAGGAACTTTCCAGGCACATATTGAAATGAAAGGGCAGAGTCAGGATTCAGACTCTAGTGGTTGGGCCCTAGAGGGCAGGAACTCTCAAATTTCACTGGTGATTTATCTATTTAGTAAATATTTCTTGAACATTTATTCTGCACCTCAGACTCAGCCCTACTCCTATTCCTGATAAATGTTTTTTAATTGTACAACTATCAGTCTCCTCTGTTAGATAAGAAGCAAACTTTACAAAACACACTGAATTATATAAAAAATCAAGCTAGCCTGTGTCTTAGACTTTTGTGTGACATCTGTTTGATTCTATATTCTCATCTTCTGAACTTGGATTTTTTCCCCCTTATCTCAGTAATAACGTCTAGTCTTGCAGAGACTGATTTTTTGTCTCAGATGACATCCCTTCACCATTTCTCACTGTCCTCATGAGAAGTTGTCCCAACTAGTGGATTCATGGTACCATCTCTGTCAACCACAGCCCCTGTCAGTCTGTGAGATCTAGTGAGGCTCAGTCACTGGGCCAGCATGCTGACAGTGCTCAGCATCTCAAGTCCCCTGTTTTTAAAGATGCTTTATCTAGTCTCTTGTTTAAATCTTTTTTAATGTCTTCATTCTTGTTTCTTCTTGTGACTTCTCAGAATTCTTCTAAAACTTTTTTCTATTTCATAATGTGTTTCTTCCACATTAAAAAAAACTACACTTTACTATCATTGCATAGATAAAATGCTAGCAACTGTGTTTTAAGATCATGTGTTAGTAAATTTAGGGATTTAGCTCCTTAAATTAAAAAAAAAAAGAAAAAACAAGCAGGAAAGTATCTATTATATCTAATTTTAGATGTCTTATAATTAATGACTCAACTTTGTAAGCATTAATATTAACAGAAATAATTATTAGAACTTACAGAATTTTTTCCCTGTCATTCATTTCAGCTATTTACAGTTTTTAAAGATGATTTTCATGACAACACTCTGTAGAAGATATTAAGATGTTACTGATTTTTACAAATGGGGAGATGAAGGCAGTGTCCCAGGAAGGCTAGTGCCACAGCCGACTTTCAAAAAACTGTGCTGTTCCCAAAGCATGGTCAGGTTATTGGCTGATATAAAACTATTTGAAGAGTCTGATGCATACATTCTAACTGGGGTGCCAAGAAAACAGGTTCTATTTGAGACTTCTTGATCTTACATGTAGGTTGTGGTCCAAGTACTCATGTTTAGGGCTTCACATTATGATTCTTAGAATTTTCAGTTTTAGTTTAAACCTAATCACAGCCCTATAAGAATTTCTAGAAATGTAGTTATTAGTCAATGACTAAATTTTTACAAGTAGTTCTGCATTGAAACAGTAAGACTCTTTCATAGAGTTTGTGACTCTCCTAAGATATTAATTAAAGAAAAAAAAAACCAAGAAATCCTGAACACATTTTAATGGAAACAATCTTAAAATGTGCAAAAAACATCTTGACTGAAAAGAAAATTAGATTTGCTGTAATTATTTTTGTTATGATGCATTAATATCTTCAGCATTTAGATGTACAGACATAATGTCAAATACATGAAATGAATATGTCACTGATAGCTCAGTACTTGAAAATGTTAAAATTGACCACATCTGAAAATTTATATTTTTTCTTAATATATTCATAGACATACTGTCATTTAAACACACTTACCTTCTGAATGAGGTGTAGTGGGAAAGTAGGTTCATTTTCAATTGATACAGAGAAAATAAATTAAGCTAGTTAGAATTATGTTAAAGAAGTAAGGTAAATATTTAAATTCGGAAATAGCAATCTTAAAATGAAGATACAAATAAAACATTAAGTCACAAATAAAACATTAAGAAAGTCTAGGCAGACAGTTACAGTTACATTGTCCCTGCTTATTTTTGTTTGTTTTGTTTACTTTGCTCACTTGCTATATTTTTTGGTTGATTTATCTTAACTAGTTTTTGACTGTTGACTGCTCGTGATAAAACTGAGTTATGATTCTTACAAAATGTGGATAATTTTATAATCAAATAGTATTTTCTTAAACTTTAACATTGCATTTATTGGTTAGTTTATACTTTTCTTCAGCATAGAGACCATAAATAAAAATATACACTAAAAAGGTAGGGAGGAAAATAGCAGTAACATTACTTTATTTTAAAATTACTTGATTAATATAGGAGAAAATCATGTCTTTATTTTTTGGGTAAATACATCTGTAAGACTTTTCATTAATATAATTATTAAGCCATGATACCATGGTTTCCCTTGTGCTCTTTTTTTCAGAACTCCGGGAAACCAAGACCTCAGAATACTTCGGCTTATCCCACCACCCTTTAGATTACCGGATATTATTAATGGATGAAGATCAGGATCGGATATATGTGGGCAGCAAAGATCACATTCTTTCCTTAAATATTAACAATATAAGTCAAGAACCTTTGAGTGTAAGTTTATCATTTTCATAAAGTAAATATTGACTTCCTTGATGCCTTTATTATTAAAAATTTTAGATACATTGAAGCAATTCTGTATTTCATAAGAGCGATAGAAAATACTGGCCAATAGTAATAATATTGGGAGTTAGTACTTATTTAATGGACTGAAAATATAATAAATTTGATTCTTCCTGTCTTGTTTCATAGTTTTTAACAATACACAACTTGAAATAAAGAAAATAATTCCTGTGGATACCTATATAGAAAAAAGAAAAAAGAGAATCATGAAGTATAGCTTGAAAAAATGGTTAGATTAAAGGAAACTCTACCTTATGATCTGAACATCATCTAAGAACACTGTGAAAGGAACACAATTGCTAAATGCACTTTAAAAATATGTGTGGCCTGTCTTTATTATTATTTCACAAAGAAATAAATTGAGCTTCATTAGAGTGAAGAAAGAAAAGTAAGTTAATTTTAAGTTTAGTAAGCAAGGACACTTGAGGATTTATTATTTCACCAGTGGATAATGGACTGATAATTAAAATAAACAAATCATCACCACCAGACCTGGTCCAAGGATACAATAATTTGGAATGATAGCACAGTATTTTAAAGAAGGACTCTCTTGGACTGTGACCAAGTTATTTTAGCTGTTGAAGTACTGAGAGGACAATTTTAAGTAAATCTATCGGCCTGAATATGTAACTTACCCAAAATATTTTTAAACTTAGATAATGTAACTGTAAAATCATTGTGATATAAACAGTTGTGAAAAATCTGCTATAAATCAAAAAGGGAATATAAATCATATTTTGTATATTGGCAATGACTATTTTTTGATAAATTATACCATTCATGTATGGATACATATTTTTGAAAGGTGTTTTTTAAAGGAAAAAGTGATGGAAGGAAAAAATACCTAATGATTAGAATAAAAATAGTTCATAAAGTGAAAAAAATAATTTTGCAAAAGAAAAACTTTAAAGAAATTGGTTAGCATAAAATAAAGGAAGAGTATTGAACTGTCATACATGCATGTGAGAGTATGTAACCTTTATTTTCCTTTCCGAGCAGGTTTTCTGGCCAGCATCTACAATCAAAGTTGAAGAATGCAAAATGGCTGGAAAAGATCCCACAGTGAGTGCTTAAAAAAAGCTTAAATATTTGGTCTTTGATGAGTGCAGCCAAAAGTGAGACAAAGGGTGTTGGTGTTTTAAATCCCCTGCTGGATACATGGTAAAACTGTAAATGTAAAGAGAATGGAACTCTCAAACACTGTAACTTAGGAATTCCTGACTGGGTAAAAATGTCCTGCCTTGTTTTCATTATTGCACCCTGACACTTTTCATGATGGATTTCAGTAATAATCCCTGTTCCTAGTGGATCCAACCTGCAGAATTCTCAGCAGGCTGCTGAAATAATGATAATGCAAGTGTCTGGATCAGCTCCCAAATACCATGTGGGCTTTTTCAAAGATTCTTCACAAAAGGGTAATGGTTAGCCAGGCCATTCCAGAGGCATAAATCACCAGTGATGACTGGTATCCTTGCTAATTAAAAATAACAACAGAAACAAAAATCAAGGCAAATATAAATATCAATAAATATTCAATGTGAAACACTTGTACAAACTGTATTCATTGGGTGGGATTTGATATAAAGAATCAAGGAAATAATCTGTATTGATATCTACAAATGACTTGTTTAAACTGACACTTCAGTTTATTCTTGAATATTATAAAAGTAACGTGGTATGACTCTAACATAAGTCATTTAATGTTTAAAATTAATCACATGTCATTTCACCTTTTAGTCTCAAATCATGAATAATAACAATGGTACTAGGTATCATAATCACTTACTATTACACAAACAATTTGATAAAGAATTATCTTTAAATCTATTCAGTAAGCAAATGTTGATTATGCACCTGTTATGTGTATGGTATAGTGTTAATTGCTAGAGACATGATTTGTGACAAAAGGGAAAAAGTTTTGGCTCTCATCAACTTTATTATCTTGTTGAAGAAGTCAACATTAAAAGAGTGTGGAAATACATGCTAATGCAGGTATGAGATGAAATATGGTGACTGATAGGATAACTAGTAAATGTACACACACATTGGACAATCAGGTCTGAGGTCATAAAAATAATAGCCTTGACTTAGTGTCAAAAATGTTTACAAAGCATTTACTGTAACTATAAAAGTAAGAATTGCTTCAGAAGTGAAGACTGAGTAAAAGGCTTGGTAGTAAGAGTATCAAGATACTTGGTAGTACCAAGTATCAGGTTGTTTCAAACAAGGTAAAGGTTAATCCTGTGAAAGGAGGAAATATGGAAATGAAGCTTTTCTTTTCTTTCTTTTTTTTTTTTAAATACTCAGGCATACATTTCTGAAAAGTTCTGAATTAATATAGGGCCATGAAAGAATTGAGTATAGGATCTCCTGATGTCACTGAAGGGTGTCCTCGGCAAGGAATTTCACCAGGAGTGAGTCAGCTTTAGGTTTCTCTAATTCATAATTTATCTTATAAGAAGACTTTTTAAATGGGCAGAAGGAACTTGCAGGAGCATATTGCTACCCATGGAGATTGAGTGACCACAATCTAAAGAGAAAATTCTAGAAAAAAATGTGGAGAAAAGCATTCAAAAAGTACATTACAATTCCATTCTAGGGAACCAATTTTGAATGAAATATAAAGTCATGGAGAAGGTATTTTTGTCCCCCCAAGCTATTATTTCACAAATTAGGCACTAAACTACTTTCTTTCATTCGTAATGTAAAAACTTTCCCATTGATGTATATTAGGTCATATCTTGCTCTTTGCCACAATAATATCCTGTGGCTTTTATTGCTGGATTTAATTGTTCTTTGTTCAAAAATATTTTCATTTCCCATTCATGCAAACTGCCATAGGCAGAATATGTAGGAGTTAGATACCTTCGCATATTCTCTTTCCAAAAATTGTTGATTTTCTAAAGAATCTCAGTCAAGTCATTTGACTTCTTTTTCCCTTTGGCAAAATAGAAATGCTTGATCATTTACTTTCTTATGATTAAAAGTCATTCGTTGAAATCTTCAATACAAGCTTATGTTTTTCCATAATTTTTTCATGTGTATTATCACTTATTGGTATTTTAGAATTCTGCTATAGAGACCATTAGTTTGCATAATGGAAGTTATTATTGAAGAGGTCTGTTTTGGTATAGTCAACACTGTTGTGTCCTAGGAAATAATAATCAAACTAATACTTTCAAATGTATTTTCAGTCTATTTAAAAGAGGATAATATTTGAAAATTCTGTCTCACTTCAGAAGCATAAGAACCTTATAGAGAAATATCTTTTAACCGGCCACAAGAAAAAAGGCCTGTGATAGAACATTGATTTTTAATAGGTCTTTAGAAGTTTACAGAACAACATATTTTTATTAAAGTTTTCAAATGCAACCTAATTGTTGTGAATATTTTCATTTGCATAAATCAGTTAGTTACTGTAAAGAAACTAGAAGAGAATATGATGATATCCCTACTTTTAGGAATCTTTATAATATACTACAGATATGGGACAAATACGCAATAATTGCATAATTATGCAATAATTGAAAAGTGTTAGTCAAGATTTAATAGAACAGACCAAGAGTTGTTCTAAGTGCTTTGTTTAAATCCTCATTACAGAGCTACAAATAAATATTGTTGTCATCATCCACATTTTTTAAGATAAATTGAATCACTAAGAGCTAGGAACTTACCCAAAGCCATACAGCTAGCTAGTGGGAGACCACTGTTGGATGCAGGCACCGAAGTCTTGAAAATCCTGCACCCTTAACAGACAAAGCCTATCTCTTTTCCAAGGAAAATTTTGTAAATGCTAAGGTTGCATACAAAAGACAGAAAACATAAATAAAAACAATGTATTGTTGTGCACCCAGGTGGCTTAAGTGGCTGAGACAGACAACTAGGGTGTGGCCCATGTAGAACCCAAGCACTTGGGTTTGAGACCTAGACAGGAAACGGGGTGGGTGGTGGGCTTGGAGAACAAAATGAAACAAATAAATAAATAAATGATTCTTCCTTCTCCTATCATCCTTTCTTCCTTCCTGCCTGCCTGCCTGTTTGCCTGGTTTTAACTCCTGCCTGCCTCTTTTCCTCTCTTTTAAAACAAAGAAAAAGAAAACATCACCTTGCATCTTGGCTATTTAGGAAACATTTGATAAATTTGGTGGCAACTATGTTTGGTCTTATGTTAACCTAATCTGTATTTATTTATTTGTTGATTGATTGATTGATTGAATGATTGATAAGCCTGAAGGAGAAAGATGGGATCATGGTTTTTCTTATTTTATTTCAATGACACTTGAAATACAGATAAGTTATACCTATTCTCTTTCAATCTTTGGTATATGCTACATGTGATTCTCTTCTTGTTCAATTTTCTTCCCATATTTTTAGAGTGAGAAACATCATTTCAAGTGACATACAGTTGCATACTTCTCTGGAGAGTTCGCTTCCCACCTAGGACTGGGCTGGCTTCCCAGCATATGTGTGCCAGCTAAACACTCTAGCATTTAATTCACTACACTTTTTAAAAAATTGTTTAAGTATCCCCTCACTGATTGGAAATGCCATGTTGTAAATGTCATTATTCTCAGTGATCAGATCTTTATCTAGATTTTTAATAAACTTCAAGCAAGTTCTGATAAATGGAGGTGGAAGCAAGCAAGCATGGAAATATGTTTCAAGTAATGTCAGAGGTTGAGTGTAGGCCTTGGTGGATGATGAGTTTATTAATTCTTTTAGTTGAATAATGTTTATAATAAATTCAGTATGTACACATTTTTGAAGTGGATTTGGTTAATTATTTTTCTTTTAAATAAATATTAATCAACTTTTAAGCAAAACAAAATGGTAACAACCCATATTGCTATAATAAAGAAAAGCAAAATATAAAATCAGGCATTTCTTAATCATTTTGAATTTTTACCTATGTAAAATTTTAATTTGAATATCAAAAAGGTAACACTTTTTGGAAATTAATTCAAAATAATTTAAAATTTGATCCAGATAATATACCACAATACTGTAATAAACTAATGTTTTAAAGAAATTACCATAGTGCAAACATAATTTATTTTCTGCCTCAGCTAAAAAGTGTATAACTTAATATCCATTTCCCTCTCTGTTCTATGAATTCATAGTCCTACATGCTCTCTATATATCTAAATGTTAGTATTTTTTTTCTAAATAAATAGAACTTAAACAATAGCATATATTGTCTAATGTATCCAATGAGATAGAACTTAATGAATGTACCAAGTAATTACTGTAAGAAATTATGAAAAACTAAGCAGAATTATATATTTTAATATAGATACACATACATTGTATGCAGGAATGTCAGATTTGATCTATAATTTGAGAATATCAGTTTCCATATTTCTATGTTCAAATGATCTTAACCTACTGGAAAACGTATTTACTTTAAGATTCAATATATCAAAGTACCTTGATTTATTCCCCAAGGAAGTAGAGGCCAAGAAGGAAAAAATAAGAGGTAGCTTTTTTCCATTGCAAATATAGACCATTGGAGTCAATACATGTGAAGCCCTATTTATCTTTGCTCCAGGATATATATGTTAAAGCATCTATATTTTTTAAATATATAATTAATACATGTTTCATACAAAAATCTTTGAAGACCTAGAAATCAAGAAAAAAGTATTTATCATTAGCTCTTTGATACTGAATACTTAACCTCTCTGTGGCTCAGTTAACTTATTACTATGTTGGGAGTACTCATATACCTATGTTATTGGTCTGTTAACAGGATTAATGAGCTAATATTTTCAGACAGCTCAGTATAGTACATAGTTACACACAGTAAGTTCTAGATTAATGTAAGTTAAGTAAAATAATTGTACTATTTAAACATAATAACTTAAAAATATGTAGTATATTCTTTGAGCATTTCATTTTATGGCATATTTGTGTATTTACATAAAATATTATATTCAGCATAATGTTAGCAGCCTGATTTTTCATTTAGCATTGCACCAGGAAATAGTTTTGAAAGAGAATTAAGCAATTAAAGAAAGCCTCTGGAGTATTGATTCTCTCTGAAATCTCATTCTCCAAATCTTTCATGGATGTTTTCTATGGTCAGAACCTGTCCTGATCTCTGTATATAACAAATGTCCAGTCTACTTCACAGGGTTTGTGTGGATAATTGGAATAAAAAATGCATATGAAAGGATCAACTGTCCTATTCATGTGTGTGTTTCTTATGTGCCAGATACTATTCCAACTGCTTTATTAGTATTTTGCTGGCAATAAATATTTTCATCACCATTTACAGATAAAAAGATTGAAGCACAAAGAGACTAAGTAAATGGTTCAAATTCCGACAGTCAGTACAAGATAAAATTGGAGTTTGAACTCAGGTCATCTAGTTCTGAGATTTATGTGATTCAGTCCTCTCTCTACTATCCAGATGAAAACTTCAGAATGATGACAGACTAACTCTAATTGCTTCTTGATTTCATCACATAATAATCCTCTTTCCTCTAGATTTTATTCCCCAAGTAAATCCTGAACCGTCATGCCTCCATTTAAAAATTCATGTTGCTTTCTTTTGGAGGTTCTTTCCTTCTGTTTTTGCCTGTCAAACTCTCTAGCTTATTCTGTAAGTCCCAGTTCAAATGACATTCATCTCAAACTTTTACACCCATTTCAGCGTTACTCATTCTCTCCTCTTTCCTTCTCTGGCATGATTTGAAAAATACAGCCCTATTATAGCATCTACCACAGCTTGAGGTATTATGCCCTTCTTTCTTTAAAATCAGGAGTTGAATCTATTCATTCCAGTGTTGCTAGCACCCTGCATAGTGCTTGCATAGAATTAGTTCAGTAAATATTTGCTGGATGGAATTGACAAGATTTCAATGGTCTAGGTCAGAAATAATGTGGACAAAAACGAAGGCAGCACAATGGAAATAGAAAGGTCCCAGAAAATGATTTTCAATAATTAACTGATTTGTTTTCCCTTTTGTCTTCTTGTGTGTGGTGTGGGGTGGACGGGCACATTGAGCATCAGCGAGTGTCGGAATCTGTCTCATTGATAATTACTCCACTTCCTATTGAAATGCTGGATGGTGGAGGGAGCCATGCTTCAAGTCTTAGCACAGTTACTTATTAAACAGAGAGCACTTAATTTAACCTCTTGGGTAATAAATATCCTCATCACTAAAATGGAACTAACATTTTGGAACATTGCTGTACAGATTAAAAACGACAACAAAGGATTAAGATCTCTGTAAACATTAAAAATTGTAATGAACTTCTCTAACAATGACTGATTCCTTTTCCAATGACAAATTATAAGTAGAATTATAAGATTTAACATTACACACATCTGTGTTTAAAAAGTTGCTTTACCCATTTCTAGCTATATAATATCAGACAAATTAATCAAAAAATTTCTTATTTTTCTAAAAGGAGTTTTGATTATTGTAAAAATTGCATATATTTAAAGTGCCTAAATTGTATATATTATGCTTAATGAATTTGATCTATTCTTAGGAAATGAAAGAGGTTAAAATATAGAAACAATTATTCCAATGTGTAGCAAATAATGAATTCTCAACAATTTATTAGTTTAAAAAGCATAAATATATGTATATATGTGTATGGAGATATAAACAGATCAAACAAGTATAATCTATACTTGAAATATAAACATAAGAGACATAATTGTGACTTTTTTTTAAAGTAACAGTGCAAGTCAGAATGCAAGTGAGTAGGCAGACATACAGAAAAAGAAAGGAGGATGAAGCATTTTATTTTATTTTTATTTAGTTGTTCACACTGTTTGCCCCTCCTCACCCCACTCCCCAACCCAGCCATACCTAGGACTGGAACCCAGTGGTATGTGGCCTGCTCCTTTGGAGGCAATTCACCTAACCGCTGCTCCACTAGGGTGCACAGACTTCTTTCTTTTTTGACAATACCAATGATTCATGACAGTAAAATGGACAAAACCAGACAAGAAAGACATAATCTATTTTTAAAAAAAATGTATAGCCTGATCTTTAAGGATTAACTTCTTTGACACAAGAGTAAATGATTGATTACAATGATAAAAGTCCATAATAGAAACGTCTATATACAGTTACTATGTATAAAAAGCATATATTTGCTGACAAGTAATAATAGCTATAAAAGAGAAAATGGTGAAAACATATATAATAATATTGACTTTATGTTAAAATTTCTTCTAATTTATCAAAATTAGATTTTTAAAATTTTTCTAATAATATAAATAATAAATGTCCATTATAAAAATGTTAGGGAAATACATGGTACCTAGAGGAGTAAAGAGAATATGCTTTTGGACTATCCACGGTAAAGCCACTGTTACTCTTTATTTCTTTATCAAAAATTAGTGTTTAATTATAAAATTATTTTGAATTACATTCTTTACTAGAAATGACTTTGTTAAGGAAACAACATACAATCTCATGTTTGATTACTTTATGGTCAGCCTAGCAAAAGTGGCATATGTAGGATTAATTCAGTCACAGTGCTCTGCATTTGGTTGCTGTCTGTGTTTTGTATGTCTACAAGGTCATAGTTAACTTATAATTACAATAAAAATATTGTATCTCATTGAATTAATAAATGATCTTTCTCACTGTTGGACTGAGAGTAGGTGAAAAGAGCTTTTGAGGAAGGAATTTCAGGGGCTCAAGGGAAGAGAGTTAATGAGTATATTGGTCATCATAGCAACAATGTTTCATTTTGAGGTTTATTTACTCATCTATTTTAAGAGCAATAGCATTTGACATCACATACTGTTTGATATTATATGCGAAGGATAACATTGACATTGTATAAGCACAGTTTTGTTCAAAGTGTTTATATAGCACATGTCTGTGTATAAAGTTCAGAGGAAAATTCAAGGAAAAATTTGTACTTTTCAATTTTCTAATTTTCTCAGGTAAAGTAAGTTTATGAAGTTTTAGACTAAAGAACAAGAATGGTGTTGGTGAGCCTAATGTATTCTATACAGATGTTTATTTGCAGTGATGCATACCTTAAACCTACATAATTTTATGAAGCAATCTTGCTTCAATAAAATGAAAAAGAAAAAAATATGGAAATATGAGACTTATTTTACTCATTATCTAAGACTGTCTTCCTCCTGAAATAAACTGTGGGGATAGCTGTGTTGTTTTTTTTATTGTCTCCTGACAACACAAAAAGAACAGAAAGTTTATAGCAAAGTAGCACTATCATACTTGCCATTTTTGTAGTAATATCATTGGTTTACTAATCAGTTCTTTACCTGTTCTGTTAGCATGGCTGTGGGAACTTCGTCCGTGTGATTCAGGCTTTCAATCGCACTCACTTGTATGTTTGTGGTAGTGGTGCTTTCAGCCCCGTCTGTACTTATTTGAACAGAGGAAGGAGATCAGAGGTAAGTATAACAATTTTTTGTTCTTAGTTTGATTTTAATATCAAAAAATTTCTTAAAACTTGACTTTAAATAAAAACTTAGAAATATCAACTTATGCAATAGTTTCAAGAACCTTTAACACAAAATACATTATATTTAGTTCCTATATGCCAGTTAAAGTAGACTTTTCCCTAACTAAATCTATGCATATTTAATTGAATAAGTAATAGATAAACACTTAGTATATATTACATTAACATAGCAAATTGTGTTCTAATTATTTTATTAAATTATGTCATATCCAAATAACATGTATATTTATGAATAGAAATGTTGCAAAGTATAAAGAAGAGAAAATAATGTAATTTTATAATTACATTGAATCTAAGGTATTTATACTACTGCTTCAAGTTATAGAAATATTACACTATAAATTAACCTTTTCAAATCAGCTTTAAGTAATTTCTTATTTATCTTTCAAATTTGGTAAACCATATGAGATGCACCTAAATAAGATGAAAAAGGCAAATAGCCAGGTGTCGTTGCTATAAAAACTTTATATTATTAAGTTATACTTTCATTTTAGAACAACATCACTCTATACTAGGCTATTCTATCCTTATTTGGTTAAAACGACTTGGGATTTAGTAAACAAAAGCATTTGCTAAAGACTAGTCAAATATATATATATATATATGTACACACATATGTATATATATGTAGCTGATGTATGTAAAATACAAGGGTAGTTCAAATTCATATGTGATATTTAAAACTGTGTTTACCGTAGTTCACCATTATTGACTAAGAAAACTATGATTTTAGCAAATAATTTTTCCTTATTCTTTTTAGTAAAGACATTGTTTTGCTTAATATGAATATTTAAAAAACTGAATTCTTTCAAATTATCTTGTTTTGGTTTTATTAGAAAGCTCAGTTCTTAAGTAACGTCCTAATTCACTTTTAGACATTAGAATTATACCAGTGATTAAAAACTTCTCTGATATAATTATTAATATTATTTTTAACAAAATTTAATTTAACTTAATTATAATATAATCTAACAATAATTCTATATTCTCTTACTTTTTTCAAGGTATGTAATTTATACATACAGATGTTTTGGTGAATAAGAAAGGTTATTTAAAAATAACTGAGTAATTATAACTTAATGTCACATTGAAATATTTCCAAAATTTTCCAGATTATATAAAATATTAAGATTCTTAAAAGAAAAATACATTTATGCTTCTCGAAAGAGTACAGTTGGCTGCTTTGAGCTTGTCATTAGAACCACATGCCTGTGATCAATTGATTAAATAAACTACTGCCCCAGACGTCTGCAATCTGTCAGACACTCCATTGAAGACTATGCAGTCACTGTATAGGCCAACAATAGCACAACATTTTTCAGAGCACAGAATTCAAATACAATAATTTTCCCATGTACCCATTTCCCTCTAGGTAGTTAAAGGAATAATTGGGAAATCTACCCAGAAAGTAATCTCCTTTGGAAGACAAGCATGGAATAATTATAATCACTTTGCTAAATATGAACTACTTCAGTCTCACTTCAAAATATATGTTTCAAAGAAGAGGCATTTCTATTAATTAATATTTTACAATAATGTGATCATCTTAAGAGCCAATTTAAGTAGAAAATGGGTTATGAAGTTTTATCCTTATATATTTGCCTTGATCATTAACTCCAGACAAAGGGTTTAGTGGTAATACCATTTTTATACATCTATAGTGTATAAATAATAATATAATTATAGAGTGCACAGTTTTATTAGACATCTAAAGTATTTATGTTCTTTGGGACATAAAATCCCCTAGCATAAAATGATCATATTATTTAGAAATCCTCCTTTTTATTCACTACTAACATTGTATTTTAATTGCTCAGAGGCAGTAGGTACTGCTAACATCCTGTCATCTTACTAAGAAGTGAAATTTTTCATGATTTGAAGCCAGCTTTATATCAGTTTAGGTTGGCACACTCATGAATTGTTTTATTTTTGAGACGCTACCACCTTTTATTTGCCTGCCAAATAGCAATTCGTAGGTTCTCAAAGAAAATTTGATGACTTTACATCATATTTGCAACATCATACATCTTTGTGACTCTTCCAGGATTTTGTGTTACTAATTGAGCGCTTTCCTGGAGCATTTCAAGAGTTCTCATCAAAAGAATATACAGTCCTTGAAAATCAATTAATTACGATTCTTTTCTCTATTATTGCTTCCTATTTTCTGTTCCTGGAAAAAAGGAAAGCAAGACAAGTAAATAATAACTTCAAACTAGCAAAATATTAAAAAAAAACAATTATTGGTCAATTTGCTGTGCATTCTTGGAATGAGGATATATATAGTGTGATTTTCAAGGCACTTAGTGTAGGAGCTAAAGGGGTTATTTAAGTGATGATGAAATGATCCATTTAAAACACAAAGAAAGAGAGGGAGGGAGGAAGGAAACAAAAAGAAAAGAAGGAAGGGAAGGAGGGAAGAAGGAAAGTATGAAGGAAAGAGAAGAGAAGGGAGAAAGAAAGGAAGTAAGAAAAGGAAGAGGAACATGTAAGTTGCCTAGAAAGACTGAATAAAACATTGCTGGAAGGACTGGCTTCAAGGTCAATTTTTCCTCTCATATTAGTGGATATGTGTGTGTGTGGTAGTAGTAGTAGTAGTAATTTGAAGAGATTTCATTTAATTATTGTGTCAATGTATTGAAATTATTAATGGAAGAATTAGTTGACAAGAGTGTATTTAAAGTTTGCTGAGCAGAATGAAGGATCTATTTTGTGTGGACGAGTGCTAATCCATAGGCTATTGTTGGATTACGTTTTGCAAAGTATTTTGTAGTGTAGAGGCAACTGTGGAGACTATAAGTAAACATGTTCCTACAAGCTGTGAATGCAGTGAAATCATCATGTATTTAAGGAATACAAGGTATTTGGTCAAAAAAAAAAGGATTGAAATTTGATAAATGAGATCTAAACTGGTCAATAAAATCAAGAAGAGAACAAAATGTAGAGAGGAGTCTTAGGAGATGAGTTTGAAATATTGTTTCAGGGTGCTTGAAATCATGGTTGTTCAGGTGGACCACATCTCTTCTAGTGATGACGAGATCTGGACTGTAATTGTGTGAGTACAAGATTGTTGTGCAATGGAAGAGTGTCAGTGGAGAGCAAGTGGTACATAAGCCATCTCATCAGTTCCTGCAATGCTCACTTTCACTCACTACCTGCTGAGGTTAACTTGCAATTTACAACCAGACTTACTAAATTTTACTGTTTCCTCAAGTTTAATTTCATTATTATAGAAACAGTTATCTTTCGGAAAGCTAACAAAGCTGAGTCAGGAGACTTAATTTACTTTTTATCACTTTAGCAATATAATCATAAGCAAATCATATTTACTTCATATATAGAGTTAACCCATCGGAAAAGATCATGCTGTAGAACCTCTTCAGGTTATAGAACTGTGGTTCTTTTTAAGTTCGATGATTCCCTATGCCTCTTGGATAGCCTGTCAATGAATCCAATTCAGTATAAAAAGAATGGACAAGTTTTAGGTTTTTTTAGGATTCAAAACTTCGAAATCATTTCTGTTTTATTCGTTTTCCTGAACTACATCCAATTTGTCATTATTTTCAAGTTCTGTCGACTTTTACTTTACAAAATTCTTTCATCTGTTTTGCTCTTAAAGTCACTGAGATCTTGGCATATCAGATTATTAATTCTTGGACTGTTAGGATTGAAAACAAATCTATTTTCTTGAATCCAGTGTCTGTTTTTATAGCTGCCATTCTCAATTTTCTTAAAGCATAAGGTAAGGCCCAGTCTTCTTAAAACAGAGTTCTGATCCTTTCATTTTCATACTTAAAAACATTGAGCTCACATTTCCTCCAGGATAATTTTTAAAAATCTTAGTTTAGTAATTAAGGTTCTCCATTATGTAAGGCAACCTATAAAATTGGTAGCTTTTCTGTTTGAATTTACTAGCTTTATATAAAAAGATAAATATTTATACCATCAAAAAGGATGCTACACTGATTATTATATTTCACAATGAGCCCATTGTCCCAACCCCCAGTCTTTGCTTGTCCTGTCCCCTGCTTTTTTTCTCTTAAACACTTAATAGCCATATTTTATGTATTTATTCTCTTTATGTTCTATTATTTTATATTTATGTTTTTCATTAGGTTATAAACTAAAGTTTAAATTTTCTCTATTTTGTTTTTTGTGTTCCCAGTGTTTTGCTGAAACATGGCATGTAATTGATGCTCAATAATTTTTTTGTTGACTAAGCATATGAGTACATGTAATATTTTAATATAAATTATTAATTATGTTGTGGAATCTAGTGTAAGTCTTCATGTAATAAAATTAGGTGATAATAAAATACTTTTTAATTTAAAAATTCCTTAATTACTTTAGAAATATTGGTATTGTCCTCTGTGAATAGTTTTCTATTTTGAACCAATGTCCAACACATCTAACTGATGGTTCTAATAATCTGTGGTTTTCAAGAGATTTTTACTAATGTTGATTTAGGATAAAACTTGTTGGAGCAACTTTATAGGTTATATAATAAATGGAAACTTGACCTGCTGAGGCTAACTTGCAATTTGCAAGTAGATTCTTCATGTAGGCGAGGGTAGTCTTAATATATTGAATTGGAAAAGCCCAAACAATCAAGTAAAAAACATAATTTTTTGTGATAGTATTTTGCTCTACTTAACAATAGTTGGTTGATTAAATATAAATATTTTTTAATGTTACTGCATTTTCAATTTTATCTATAATAAAGGACCAAGTTTTCATGATTGACTCCAAGTGTGAATCTGGAAAAGGACGCTGCTCTTTCAATCCAAATGTGAACACAGTATCTGTTATGATCAGTAAGTGAAAAAAAAAGAAAAAAAAGGGAGGGGTATATATAAAATAACATGAAAATGAAAATGCATTGATGATATAGGGTGCGCATTTTAAAGAATTGGTGTTGATGATAGTACATGAGTAAAACAATTGGGACGAAGTTATGAACTGAAAAATCAAAATTTTTATTTTTTTTTAAGAATGTCTATGATCAGATGATAATAAGCAGGTATTTTTCATCTAATATGACAGTGTTGTCACTCCTGGAGCAAGTCAATAAGTTACCAGAAAAAGTATTTATATTATAAAATAATTGTCAGTGTTTTCTGTAGTTGTTTTTCTAGTAATAAATACACCTATTTTTTTCTCGTGTTTTAGTAATTCTTTACAGATGATTAAAATGTTATTTTTTTCAAGTGAAAAAATTACAAAGTGCATTTACTACCTAACTAAACTATTTGTGAATAATATAAAAGTAAATATACTAAAAAAAGTGATGAAATCAACATTTTTGTTTTATGGTTTTTCCTGAAGTATCAGTTAAGAAGCAGGTCCAATTATTTGCTGCTACATGCGTTGATGAATTCATGTCTGTAAGTCTTAATCATCAGTGCCTTTCCTTTACTCACAATATGTAATATTTTCATTAATTGAGACACTTTTTGAATATGTCTGACTTTTCATGAATAACTGTGGTGACGATCTTTGGATTTCAGTATGCTGAATATATGGTTAATGCTTTTCCCATTTTGCTTTCTCTGTGTATTGTTAGTAGTAAAATTGATTCATATGACAGTAACACAGTTGGAAAAAATAATTATTATTGCATTCAAAGTGTTTTGCCTTGATTCATTAGAGAGATGAACCATCTTTTGCGTATCTGGAAACTTAATTAGGACAGGTACATCCAACAGCACTGATGAAAATGTGAGTTGAGATCCAGTGAGTCATTTTCATATGGCCATTCAAACTGAGCAGAGAGGAGATGAAAGGATATCATTAGAATCACTAATTATAAAGGTTTGATAGTACAGTATATCTAATTATGTCTGATGAAGGGCCTTTCAGATACATTTCTAAATATTGTTTAATTATTAGTAAATCTTTTTTACATTAGGAAGGATATTTTATTCACCTTTAGAATCTGTGTGATATATATGATACTAGCTAAATACAGTTTGTATGTATTTCAAGTTAAATACTATGAAAATAAACTTAAGTGATTTGTTAAACTAATATCAGTTTCATCTCATCTAATATTGATTAAATGAAAATGTTTAGAACAAGACATTGTAAACTGTCTTGTTAAATTGTGATGTCATTTAATAGCTTTGCCCTTAGAAAATTGAATTTATTTGCAGGATGAAATTTTTCAAATATCTGAGATTTCCTTCCTATGCTTGTGTTCCTGCTTTAATATTTTGATTAATTTTAGATGTTCTGTTAATGAAACTCATTAAACTATTTGCTTACTTAAAACTAAATGGAAAAAAAGCAGGAAGCTTGTATTTATCATTTTATTCATTCAATTATTCCTCTAAAATTATCTTTAATATTGTGTTAATATTAAACAATAGACTTGTATAATTATCTCACTTTGAAATATAATGCTTTATAATTTCTATTCAATTGCAATGTGTTAAATAGCATGGTTCACTAAATAATTCTATTAAAATGCTAGGTAACACTGAGAATTAGAATAATTCAAAATTATGCAATATAATTATGACTTCTAACCCAATGTGCAAGTTTAGTATTGTTTTACTCCATTTAGTCATCATTGTGGAACAACCATGATGTAAGATATTGTCTTAAAAAATCTATAAAAGCCTTTATGAAATTTTTCAGGTCTGTGAAAATACAATTGGAAAGCAAAACATTTTTGGGTTAATGTTCAAAGGCAATGTTTATCTGTGAAAAAACTCTTTAAATTCTGAAAAGAAAATAATTCCTTACTCTCAAACAACACTTTCCAAAGTGACATTAATTTAGTATTTCTTATTGATAAAATAAAGAAGAAAATTTATTATTCCTAACTTATTGTCAAAAGTACTGAGAATCATAGACAGGGGATGAAGCTGTTTAGACATGCTGAGTTGTAATGTTTAAGACATAATTAAAAATGTGGTCATCAGTGGGATTAGAATCAGTTCTCTCAGCCATATACCATTCTCTGAGTGCCCTTTTCTCTTTTACCTCTTGGAAACAGATATGATCATTGATGGCTCTGTTAGTCAAACTATTGAATATCAGTAAGTTATAGCCCACTGTTTTGGGAGTAATAGGGTATAACCAAAGTGTGAAGTAATTTATTGCAAAGTAGCTCAAGTCCAATTTTATCTATCTTATACTTGTACGGACATTTTATAAATTTTCACAGAATTTTACAGAAGGTAAATTTCTCAAAATACTTTCATGTACATTTTTGTTATCTCCCTATTATCACTTCCTATGAGCTTCATCTTCTCCATATGGAGCAGAACTGGGCAACACAATACCTGCCATACCCACTTACTAACCAGTAGGGGTCCAGTTCAGGACTTGGTGAGCAAATATGAAAAACATTCTCCATTCTATTCTGGGTCCAATGGTCTTGTTTATTACTAAACAGTGAGCTTAGGGTGCCTTAAAATGTTCTAGGCTTGTCAAAATAACCAAAATTTGAAAGTAGCCAGGGGAGTAATTATAGAACATCAGTCAAAGAACACGGCTGCATAGTGTTTCAGTAGACCATACCTGATAAATGTTATTCTTTCATAAGTAGATATTTAGCTACTGTTTTATACTCCAAGGAGACATATACCAATTCAATTCAATGCTTACTCGCCCAGCTAGGATAAAAATTAAATGGATCTTAACAAGTTAAATACCCAATATATATACATAAATATACATAATATGTAAATATACATAAATATATTATACATATTGAAAGATAATTTGATATTTAAATATATTTCCTTTCTTATCTTTACATTCTAGTCTTACTCTTTTGTGGCTTAATATGTTAAGCCATTAGTGGCTTATTAACATGATATTGAATTATTACCATAAGATATGTGTTATGTATTATGTAACACTTTGTTCATCTTATAGAAAATTTATATGGAAAATCAAAATATATATTTTAATGATTAAATCACTTTCTCATTAATATTATCTTGACAATTTTAATGTGATCTCTATGTGATAAAATAACTAATGTTTTCAATCCATTTAATAAAGTCATAGAATTTTAAATATGTGGTGAGAATTTTTAAGATCATAATCAAATACTCATATTTGATCCAAGATGATAATGCCTTGGCTATATTTCCTAGTTTGTTAACGATTGCCAAAATTAGAAACTAAGTTTTCTGACTCTTACAGCACTTTTTATTTATTAAAATGTATTTGATTAAGCTATATCTTTTGTATACTGTTTCTGCCATTTTTGACATACACTATATAAACTAAAATATTTAGTATAATTAAGTTCAGACAAATAATTTTTATTTTTATGTACAATAAAGTTGTTTGGGGTAATGATTTTTAAAACTATGTAGTGTTAGCCATACAAGCAATGAGATTATATAAAACTTTATCCGATATTTTGATTTCATGACAATGATAACCAATTAGCAATTATAAACATTCTGTAAAATATACAATGAGCTAATAAGAATGTTCTTGATTTTAAAAAATAACCTTAAAAAGATTTAAAACTGAGTTGCTATTTTATTAATTTTTCATAGATGAGGAGCTTTTCTCTGGAATGTATATAGATTTCATGGGGACAGATGCTGCAATTTTTCGAAGTTTAACCAAGAGGAATGCAGTCAGAACAGATCAACATAATTCCAAATGGCTAAGTGGTAAGAAAACATCTTGTACATTTTTGAGAATCATGCTTTAAACTAATTTATTTAATTCCATATGAAAATTAGGTTAAAATAGTTAAAAACATGAAATAGCAGGCCATTCCATGAGTAATGATGATTCTATACTTTCTGATTTTAAACATTTAGGACAAATTGATAATGAAACATCTATAGTTCACATTCTCTTCATTAATTATCATATAATATTATGATATATGAATAAATAAAAATAACTTACATTCATCATAGAAGCCAATACCCAAGAATTTTTTCAGTTATTTCATTATATTATACTATAATTAAATATGCCATTGATTTCACTTAACCTGCTTGTATATTTTAATACCAAATCTAAAGTTTCCTAAAAATATGATATAAAGAATAAGGTGTATTCAGAAACTCCTCCTATTTATTACATGCTTAAATTCTAAAATTATAAAATATGTATATTACTTTTTCATAATTTTACTAATACTTAATAGAAACCATAATATGATTAATTTATGACTACCAGTTTTCAACTGTTTCTAATCTTGAGGTTGCATGTAATTCCTGTTATGAAAGGTGCTCCTTTGACTATAATGCGCATTTCCAATCAGTTGCTTGTGTTTGGAGGAGGAAGAAACCACTAAGATCTTTTCCGTTTCACCCTGGGGAAAATATCTAGCTGATCCTAAATTTGGCATTTCACTTAACGCTACACAGTTAAGCATGAATCACTACATCTTATTTCACTGATAGACTAGTACATGAAAGCATTGATTGTCTATTTATCCTTCAAATTATTCCTTCAGTACATCTGGAAATAGAATACTCTAAAAGTTGTTTTGTTCTTGAAATAAGGAATCTTTCTGTGACTTCAAATGACTGCATATTTTCTTTGAAAAGTTTTCCCTTCATTTCATATGTTGTATTTTAAGAAAAATATGTTTTTCAGATCTTAGGCTCCCAACTTCTCATTCTGCTTCAGTGAATTTAAGTTTATGTGTACTAGATTGAAAACCACACTTTGAAAAACATTTTTTTTTTTTTTATAAAACAGCCATTAGATTCCATGGGAAATAGCTAGCCGAAAAGTTTTTCAAACTCATCAGTTCACAAAGGATTTTTACAATTATTGCATTTCCAGACTATATTGCAGACAGAAAAATGATTTAAGCTAGCATGGTTGAGCTATACTTTGTGGCATTTGACATTCCAAATGTGGTATGCTGAGTGAAAACAATGACTGCTTTTAGACTTTCTGCCTATGACCATGAAGTTGTTACTCTGTACTAGAGATAGGGAAGACATGTGCCTATGGTATATGCGAATGAACAGTAGAATTTTCATCATGAGTATATAAAATATTTGATTTTTTCCCCAGAACCTATGTTTGTAGATGCACATGTCATCCCAGATGGCACTGATCCAAATGATGCTAAGGTGTATTTTTTCTTCAAAGAGAAATTAACTGACAGTAGCAGAAGCACAAAGCAGATTCATTCCATGATTGCCAGAATATGTCCCGTGAGTATTAATGTTGTTCTAATCTGAAGAAAGACTAAGAAATCCAAAGTATAAATAAATTTTCTTTTTCCAGTAGTTTAATTTTCCTGCTTCTATTATTTACTGTTGCAAATTAATAAAATATTAATTTCATGTTTATTTGCATCAGTCAGATAAGATAAACATAGCCTATTTCAGCAAAATAATGCAAGAAAATATTTTGGCTGCATTTGTAAGTGAATAAACAATTCTGATTCATTTTTGCTTTTCTATTTAATGCATTGGTATTCAAAACAAATAGCTAAATTCTATATCTCTGAAACAATTCTGTGAACAAAACATCGCAAAACTTCAGTAAAATGAAATATAGGTGAAATTACAGTGAAAGTTAATTGCTTTAGTAAAATAAAGTTCTAATTATAACCAGCAAGCGAAATACTCTTGTGTATACTCATTAAGTTTATATAAAATACACACAGAAATTCACAATGTCCTCTCATATAGGAATTTTGCTGACTAGTCCTGACTAATTTATGGTTAGCCTTCTTTGTACAAAAGTATTTCTTAGAGTGTTTCATGTTTAAAATACTTTAAATGTTAAAATATTCCTCTAGTCATGGAGCTCATCTGCTCAATCATGTGGAACAAGGCAGTAAAGCCAGCAGAAGTGGGGAAAGGCTTCCAGGCATACAAAAAAAAATTATCACTGGAGATTATTTGTGAATAATCCAAATGCCAGTCCCCTAACCCTACTTGGAGAAATATATATATATATATATATATATATATATATATATTAAAAAGCATACAATTAAAAATACTGAGGATTAAATAATGCAGGGAAAGGAGGTAGAGGAACTTTTGGTGGGTACTTAAGTATAAACTCACTTTCCTGACTAACTTTGTGAGCTTTACTTTATATTGTCATTTATGTTCATATTGAAAACTGAGTGAATTAAACTATGTGTTATCCAAAATATTTATAAAAATTCCATCATATATTGTTAAATTTAGGAAAAAAGCTATGTCATATATTTTTATTATTTGTTGAAATATTTTCAACTGATACCATACTATAAGTTAATAGTATAATCACAGCTATTTTATTAAATACAAAAGGTCTTAAATATTCTTCTTTAACTGTTGATTTGTAGATGTGGTTAAGATTTCCCTTACTCAGATTATATCAAATTTTAAGTAATAAAAATAAAAGTTGACTTTTAATACACTGGGTGTTTTAAGGTAATATGAAATGTGTTTATAAAATGTTTTCAGAATGACACTGGTGGACTACGTAGCCTTGTCAACAAGTGGACTACTTTCTTAAAAGCAAGGCTTGTGTGCTCAGTAACAGATGAAGATGGACCGGAAACACATTTTGATGAATTAGGTACATAGACATGCGATTGAAAAATGTTAGAGAATGTTTTTTTCCGTAGACTTTTTCATTATAAGTACTATGTCAGTTTGAATTAAATATCTGGACTGTTCATAAATTTCCACAAATATTTTTTTAAATCTGCTTTGCTCTTGAGTACATCACTGAAACCCTCAGTTCATGAATTCACCATGATGTATGAATGATTGAGATTGCGTGTATATGCATGAAAGTGTTCTTTTATAATTTTATATATATATGTAGTATATATTTGCACTTTTCTAAGTAATTGTGTATTTAATTGTATTTTGTTTATAATATTCTAATATGTAATCACTGTGACATTATAGTTATGTTTTTACTGTCACAGCTAATGGACAGAACAGCAGTTAAATGGAAAGGTGACTGAGTAGAAATTAAACTTGTGCTCTTGTCGTAGTTCTTGGTGATCATGGTAGTAACTTTTTCACTCTGTGTGACGTGAGTAGTCTTATATCCAGGTTAAATAAGGATCGACAATTGAATTTTCTGTCAAGGGAACAGTTCCCTTTTTAACTGAGTAAGTTGGTTCACAACTAAGTGCCATTTAGAAAAGACTTGTTTTGCATGAGTCATTAAGATGTAAAATGCTAATTGTACTCAGATTTTGGGACAACCAATGAAATAAGAAATAGATATATTAAAATATAGACCTTTCATCTATGTTTTAATGTACTCTTAGTTACTTTTTGGAGAAATTATTACTTGAATAAAAAAGCAACTTTGATCATAATCCAAAAACTGTTCTTACTTGTAAAAAAAAAATGAAATTTTTCTCCAGTGTTCCAAATTCTAACCCTAGGTCAACAATAAATTTATGTTTTTAATATTTTAATGTATTTTTCTTTTTTTTAAGGGAGGGAGAGGAGGAAGAAGCATTTTTTAAGGAAGGGAGGAGGGAAGGAAGGAAGAAAGTCGCATGTTTATCTATCATCCGTCTGTCTGTCTGTTACTGTCTATCAATCTAGGCTTTTTCAATCTGGCTCCAGATTGCAAACGCAGGTCCTTGGACTTTACATGGACGACACACCAGTGTCTCAGCCACCTGAGTCACTAGGGCACATCCTTTAATGTTTTTTAAATTTTAAAGAAAAGTAATATGTTATCATTAAAGGATATTTATAAAATATACAGAAAATGAGTAAATGGAAAACTTTCTGTAATTATGCTAATCAGAATATTCACTGGTAATATCTTTTGTATTTCAGTATATTAATTTTTATGGTTTTAGTTAATGTTTATCTTTGTGCCTTTTCCACTTAATACTGTTTTATAAGTGTGTTTCATTAGATTAAAAAGTTTTTATAAAAATCTCTTTAATGTTTGTATATTATTTCATTACTTTACCATTTTCTCATCATTTAGTTGTTTACAAGTCATAATGATGCAATAGAAATGTCTTTCTTAATGACACTTTTCATAGTTGAAATTATTTTCTTAGGGTAAATTAAAATATGTTTACTATTTGGGAAATTTGAAAGAATGATATTTCCCTTCTATAGAGGATGTGTTTCTGCTGGAAACTGATAATCCAAGGACAACATTAGTATATGGCATTTTTACAACATCAAGGTAATTATTAAACAATTACATTTTAGAAGTTAAACAATTTTATTGAGTAATAGTGAATATTATAAAAGCTTTCATTACTTCAACTTTTCATTTTGCAAAGTCTGTAGGCTGTAAATGCTCCCTTTATTACTTTTGCCACATTACTAAAATATATTTAGTCTAAAGTACTGCTTTCAAATAGTTTTATACAGCATATTTGTAGTGATTTATTGTATTTTTCTCAAAAAATATGATTTGCAATGCAAAAATAAAGTGTATAAAATATTTTGTTAAGACTCATGATTCAAATAAAACTTTTTCATTAATTGTAAAGTAAAGTTTAATTCTGGAGCAATCTTACATGATGATTAATAAGAAGCTAACAAAATGCTTAAACTTTTCATATTTTATATGACAATATTTCATCTTTTTGAAAGTAGGTTTAATGGTTTCTTATTTCTCTGGAATACCGAATTCCAATTAGCGCATCTTTCAAGAAATTCACCATATCACTATACTTTTTTTTGTACATATTCCTGTTATTCATAGTACCCTAGGAATAAATTCTGAATTCACAGACTGCTCTCATTGTGACATGACCAATGCTGAATGAAATCAGTCCCTTTCATTATATAGTTAACTACAAAATGATAATCTTAAGATTTTAGTCTCTTTTCAAGTGAAAGAAGCATGGTATACTTGTAAACTGAAATGGGACATTTAATGAACAACCAGGAATATTAAATATAGATCATATTTACATTTTTGACAGTATATTTAAAAGATGTGCTTCAGAGTGTGTTTAACTGCTGTTTTAACAAAGAAAGTAATCTTGATTGAACTCTCAAATTGAACAATGAAAGAAGTTCTTTAGGAGAAAAAATTGGTTACAATAGAAATATTTCCCTAGTTTTAATATAACCAATAGTTTTAATATTGAAATATTTGAAATTGTTATTTCTGTTAAAGTTGACTTTTCTTGAGTTTCTCATGGGAATACATATTTTCTATAGGTATATAATTTAAGAGAAATGTGTGAATCAGAAAAATATTGGTTTCAGTCAGTTTGATTTAGATTTTGTTCTAAAATAAACCAGTAAGAAACTTCTTTGACTTGTCCTGTATTGGAGAATACTGAGACTTATTTAATAACTTCATTTTTATTGACTCCATGGATAAATGCTTTAGGTATTCAATGGCTTATTTCAAAACAGTAGAAAATATACTATAACAGTCAACTTTTCCATTATGAATCATATCAACTTTTTATCAAAAAATCTATTTTAATTATATTTAAGTTAATCTCTTTGACTTTCTTTTGTAGCTCAGTTTTTAAAG
The DNA here is from genome assembly GCA_004363575.1 of Solenodon paradoxus. NCBI lineage: Eukaryota > Metazoa > Chordata > Mammalia > Eulipotyphla > Solenodontidae > Solenodon > Solenodon paradoxus. The sequence goes on from RJWH01002173.1 coordinate 62,245, forward strand.
GATCAGCAGTATGTGTGTATCATTTATCTGATATTCAGACTGTGTTTAATGGACCTTTTGCCCACAAAGAAGGACCCAATCATCAACTGATTTCTTATCAGGGTAGAATTCCATATCCTCGCCCTGGAACTGTAAGTATTCAAAAAGTTTGTTTATTGCGTTACTTAAAAAATATTTATGTATGCATATATATATATATATACACATATATATGTATATATATACACACACACATGTGTGATGAATACCATGTTGATAATTATTAAAAACAACTACAGACCTACTAGCATTCTCATTTTTAGCTCATGGGTTTCATATTTGTGATTTTACTAATATGTTATATAACACTCTACAATTTTTTCTAAATTCTATTGCTAAGAAAATCTCATTTAGATTTAAGGACAATTGGTATGTTAGAATTAGAAATATTTTACTAATTTTATTGACCTCAAAAGTATAGTTTGGAATGTGTTAACATTTAGTGGCAATCTAAAAATTTCAATGCCAGTTGCATTTCACAAACCTATATTAAGGAATTTCATCTATTTTAATGACGGAATACTGTGTGAGAATTACTTTAGCGATAACTAATGGGCAAACATTTCAATTTTAAGATCTATGTTAAGTTAAAATGTTTGTTATATAATTTCAAAGAAGGTAAATGGTTCATGTGAGCAAATAATTACTTTAAAAGTGATGTGATAATTCAAATAAAAAATGCATGCACTGCAAAATAATTTATAATTAGAAGATTTTCTATACAATTTGATTAATTAAAATTTGCCTGAACTAGAACTGTTTTGGAACATAAAGATATATTCATGTCACATAATATTAGTAGTTTTAAAAATTTATATTGGGGGAATATTATATCATAACATTATATAGATTTAAGGTATTCATTATTGTAAACCAGCATTATAGAACTTAATACATTAAGATCATTACAATATTTAATTCTATCCTTCAGTATATATTTGACTCCTTTTACTTTATATGTTCCTTATCCTTCTTTTCTGGTTAACACTAATTTGTTCTTGTTCTAGACTAAAATTTTATTTTTGTTTGATTTGGCTTATTTTTTTTTTTATATATGTCACATATGAGTGAAATCATTTGATTTTGTCTTTCTACTGATTTCACCTCACGAATCTTAATTCCCTTTAGAACCATCCATGTTATTTCAAATAGCAGCATTTCATCTTGTTAAATAGCTAAATATTATTCAGTTTTGTACATATACATTATCTTCTTTATCCACTCATCTGCTCATGATCATTTAGATGATTTCCAGCTCTTGACTATCATGAATAATACTGCAGGAAACATGAGGTGCCTCTATCTCTTTCGAGGTGTTTTGTTTTGTTTTTTAATGGATAAATATCCAGAGTACAATAAAGGGATTGTATGGAATTTTTATTTTCAATTTCTTGAGTATTCTCTGCACTGACTTCCATAATGATTACTTCAGTTTTCACTCTCAGCAATTCTGTATCAGGGTTGTCTGTTTTTTAATCCACATTCTCACCAACAGTTGCTGTTTCCAGTATTTTGAATAATAGGAAGTTACAAGTGTTAGTTTTATTTTGTTTTGATTTACATTTCCTTAGTTATAAGAAATGAGGAGCAACTTTTCATATGTCTGTTTGCCATCTGTATGTTCTTTGGAAAAGTATATATTCATATCTTCTGCCTCCTTTTTAATAGGATTGTTTGGTTTTTATTTCTTGTTTTTGCTTTTTACTGTTGAATTTTGCAATTTATATATGAATATTAATCTCTTATATATTCTACAAATATCTTCCCTTTTGGTTAATAGGATCTTCTCATTTTGAGCACTTCTTTTTCCTTGAAGAGCTTTTTAGTTTGATGTAGTTTCATTTATTTATTTTGTCTTTTGTTTCTCTTGACATTAGAGTTGAGTTCCCAAGGACATCACTTAGGCCAATGCCATGGAATGCGTTGCCTACATTTTCTTCTATTTATTTTATGGTTTCATGTTTCAGGTGTTAATCCTGTGTTTGGAGTAGTAAGAGGTATATTGAAAACTGAATTTCCCAACTAATGTTACAAGAGTACACTAGCAGATTGGAACTGAAATTTTTTTCTAGGACTATTTGTTTTTATTTTGATCCACAATAATGCTGCATTCTAGAATACTGATTTATTTCTGTCCCTGTAAAATGTCATCCAGTACACTAAGAGGAGATGTTATACAATTGACCAGCAAAGAAAATAAGGTTTTCTTATATCTTTGCATTACATATAATAGTATTATAGTTCTAAAATGGAGTGAACATAACGTGGAAAGATTTTAAGGAAAATAAAGATAGTTATAAAAATATTTATGTAAATATTAAAAAACTCTTTGCCAATATTTTTTGATACTTGTCCCACATAATTTCTACTAATTGTTGATCCACTTTACTTTTGTGTTACTCTTACTTATATGTAATATATTGTTTATACATTTATTTTTTCATCATCTTATATTATACTATAGTCCAATTTTTAAGGAAGAAAAATTGATTCTAAGCCATTAAAAAAATTATTTATCTATTCATAATTATAAGGGCTCAAATTCAGTTCTTTAACTAGGAAGCTCAGTTGTATATTATTTTGTATAGAATAACTGAATTTTGATTAATTTTGGAAAAATTGCCAGAATTCTTCTTATTCATGAAAAAATTAAATTTTAAAAAACCTTACTTAATTAGGGTATGCCACAAATTCCTAAGTGACCTTCCTTTGATGCTTATTGCTCAACAGAAAATAGACCAAATATTCTTATCTTGTATAACATGAGGGGAAGAATCAACAAATATTTCCAGTTTAGGATACAGTTTGGGGTGTGTTGGATAAGAAGAAAGGATTGCATAAGAGAAGAGAAGGGGAAGCTGAGAGCATTCAAATTTCATTATGACCCCTTATTTTATGCAGTGTATTTGATGCTTTCCCAGGATTTACCAATAACACAGTAAAAGATAAATCATACTTTGCAAACTTTCTGTTTGAAGGTGATCAAGTCACTGCTTCATTTTAATAACAAAAATTAAGCGGTGTTTATAATTACATGTGCTTTTATCAGTGATTCTTTTGATCAATCTATTTATGGGATTAATATAGGACCAATTAGTTTATAACCTCAGCAAAACCACATTTCCCCCAAATAAAACCCCCCATATAAACAAATAACAGGTCAAAGAGAGCCATGCTAATTGAATTGGGGATCGAGTGTTCGGAGCCTCATTGAGTATGTGCTGAAGCCACCTTACACCCGCTCACAAGAACAGATTGCATGTGCCTGGTTTCAACTAACATCACAGTAGCAGCTTGAAATTAGTCTTGGTGGGAGGATTTACAGCATGGAAATTGGCCAGTGCTACAAATTGGGGATTTTTTTTTCTTGTGGAAAAGTTCTCCTTCTGCCTCCAACTTGTCCTATAACCTTCCTTAAGCTTTTTACCCATATGACAGCTCAAAAGGACTCTCAGAATCAGTGAGGAAACCACTTAAGTCAAATAGCAATTATTCTGCATAAAATGTGGGAATAGATAGACTCCTTTTAGCTAAACAAAATAAACCACTGCTAAATTGGAAAATTCTACTAGCTATCCCACTTTTCACTATTTCTGAGCTCCTAAGAAAAACCTTTTTCTTCTTTAAAAATCATGTGGAATAAGCCAGGACTTAGTGACACACATCTGGAGCAGACTCTGAAAAAGGGAGTAGTCAGTACTTGAGACATATTTCTATAATGTGGTTTCTTACATCTGGTGCTGAGACCAGAGCAGCTCCTTTAAATTAAAAAATTGTCAGATGAGTGATCCTTAGGGAATAAAAGAGGCAGGGTGGAGCAATAGCCTCTGGAACTCCTTCTGGAAAGCGTATCCCCCTGAAGATTTGGTCCCTCCACCCTTCACTGAGCAATGCACAATGAAGTCAGCTCTCTGACTCAGAATGGCCAGTGTCTGTCTATTCTTCCTTCCTTGGCTTTTCAGGCTTTAATATCCTGCTCATGTAGCCAGAAGACCTACAGCCAAATGACCTAAAGCATTCCCTCTTCTCTAGGGTTAAGAATGCTGCCTCTGAAATCCTCCCATTGATGGATCAACTTTATTTCCCTACGCAGTAGTCTAGTTGCCAGGTCAGCCTCATAAATATATGACAGGAGTCTGAAGGAAATGACACTGGCAGAAATCTTACACTCTCATTCTAATGTTCCCTGTAGGTGCTTCTTTTAAAGCAGAGTTGATAGCTGTGTTAGCAAACTGTTCCCAACCAGCAAGCCCAAATCAGTAGGAAAAAGCCTGCCAATTATGTCATAATGTTTTTCCATAAGTAATTCAAGTTTGTGGAAGAAACAAGACACCTTTGGTATGCTACAAAGGGCAGCCAAAGATTGCAAATTCTCTCTGTGGCTGAGCTCACTTATTACATAATTCTGTTGCAACATGTATAAAGCTTTTGTAGAAGATTGTGTTTGCATATATTCTCCTATTAAAGTAAAAGCTACTAAGAGTGTTCAGTTTTAGCAACTTCTTATAGGTGGAGCACAGCCATCTGCTTTGATCTCCTTTGGACACATTTGGTACTTGCTGATTCAAAGTAATACAGAAAATCCATGATCTACATAGTCATGGTGGCAGAAAAATAGAAGTTAATTGCTGACACTTTTTTTGATTATGCTCGTTTTTCTCTTTGTTCTTACATTGGAAGTATTTCTGTTAGCTATCTAGGAACAGTCTATTAGTACAATTTATGAAAATAATGAACAGATAAGGCATATAGTCATGAAAAGTCATATTGTTTAATGTCATTATTCAAAATGTGAATAAAACAGACGATAAATAATGATTTTAACCTAGATCAGGGATTGTCATGTGTCAACCTTGTTTGGGAAGCCATATGAAAAACTATTAGATTGAGATGTCAGATATGGATAAATTGGATAAGTCGGTAAAGATGTTTCAGGATAAGTTTACAGGATGTATGACCAGGTTAAGATAGACACTAATAAAGGAGTCCTAGAAGACTGGCATAGCCTTGTAGGATCAACTGGAACTGAGGACTCTTAGAGGTAGCAGAGGATAAATGTATGGGAGATGCGGACCAGCTGGTGCATAAGGACACGTTTTCAACTATGTAATTCTTTGGAATTTAAATACAGGACCTAGATTGCCAAGGGTTTTAGCTTAAGTTTTTATTCAGATACAAGCTTCACAAATCAGTGCTAGAAATGATTCCAGATTCTGGAATGCCACTAAATCCACCTATTTATCTATATACTACTCAGATTTCAAATATTAGGTCAACTTCCCCTTGACTATGCCAGACATTCCTTCTCTGACTAGTTTTGCTGTTATTTTCTGCTATTTGTTTTCAACATCAACTAGTGCCTCTCTTTCACCTTAAATTGATCCAGCAATTATGTTATATTCAGGAATTATAGTTCTCTAAATACTTCAAACTTCTTTTCTTTCTCTACACTGCTTCATTGACACTGGGAACCTTCAGTTCTCCACTATTCTAGATTCATTTAAAAATATTGACTCTTAACTAAACATAGCAATTGACTATAAACCAAGTTCAGTTATTTATTTTACATTTTTCTATAATATTATTTTGTTCCTTTTGTTTTGCTTTGAATATATCTCTTACTAGAGTGCTTGTGTCTAGAAGAAAATAGTTGCTTTCTATTCTAGTGTCCCCTGCTGAGCACATAAAATATTTTTTGAATAAAAGTTATCTAAAGAATGGACATACCAATTAATATATAAATGTATCAGTGCTGAAAATTAGTATAATGGATGTGAGTAATGGGAGAAAATTTAGTAATATCAGAAGACAGCAGGTGTTGAAAAATACCTAATAATAGGAGAGAAATTAGGTAACAACAATAATTGCTGAAATTTCTGTAACATGGCATTTTGTTCTGCTCGGTTTCACCTAAGACTTTAGTAATCAAAACACTTAAAATGTGTTTATTCCAAGAAGGTGTAGTTATTTCTGCCTGATAAGCAGAGAGCTAGAACTGGAGAAAAACAAACACTTTAAGGAGATGTTTAACTGAAATTACTTAATGACTATTTGTAGAGTAAAATCGTCCTTCTGAAGAATGAGATACCAGCCTAATAAGTGGACAAAGACTTTTTATTTTATTTTATGGTGGATGTAGTTGTTATATTATTTTGAGGCTTCAATATACATGCTTTCTTATGTCACAAGGTAAGGGATAAGTTAAATCATATCTTACTTATACTTGGCTGTGTTTGACTAACAAACTCAAAAATTCAGTAGAGAATCCACAAAGAGTAATTAATTTTTGTTCTTATCACTATCATTGTCCCTTATTTATGTCTTGATTGAAAAGTTTATTCCATAAATAAATAGAAACATTATTGTCAAATTACTTGGTAATATTTAAAATTAAATCATACTAGGAGATATTTCTTTTTTAAGCAAGAAGTTGATTGTGAATATAAACAAAATGAGGTATAATGAATGACTATAAAATAACTAAGTTTATTTGTTTGTGTTACCTATTTAATATCTATAGTTTGGGGCTACCAAAGTATAAATTTTATGATTTTCACTTATGATTAAGTAAAACCTAGAAAATAGACACATTTTAATAACCTTATCACACCTGAAAATAATTGAACTTGAAATTAATTTACCTAGTATTATAAGCTAACTTTGAATCTTACAAATGAGAATGCTTTCAAATATTTAAGGAACTATCTCAGCTTAGTAAACCATAATTAGTGGTGTTTTTTGAAGGGCTGGAACTAGTTAAATTGCCCATTCATTTGTTCTTTCCATGTTTTCATTCAGTGAGCAATATATTTCCCTTTTTCTACTTTGTGTGAAGAGTTAGGGTAGAAATACCCATAATTCTATACTTTTGCAAAGTATGGAACAAATCCATCAGTTTAGAACATGCTCAAATGAAATTCATTGTGCTCATTTGGTTTTCACTGTGGGCAATTTATAAACATGTAGATTTAAACATAATGCTTTTTCCTAAAAGAAAAAAGCATGAGTCTCAGATGACTATCTAGTTAATGGGATAATGAATGTGAGCCTTTGTTCTATTGCTTGTCTCATTTTCTCTCTTTAGCGAAGTTATTTAACTGCTCCTTGTGCCTATTTAAAGAAAGAGAACTATATTTTCTGGTCTTGTAAAAAATTCTATTAATGTTAACTGGTAATATTAGTCTGAAAATTGTGTTCAGGACAATACAACTGAATGAGTAAAGACTCATTAATATTTTGGTGAGACTTATTTGCAAATATGGGACTGCCTGGCAATACTATTTCAGAGGTATGAACTATGGCGGATAGTTGTTACAAGGACTTAACCCAAAGGTTGTCATGTTTTGCTTGGTCACTAAAGTTGTTTTCTTTTTTTCCCACTCAGTCAACTTTAAAATTTTGGCAGATTTCACATGTAGCTCCACATTTCAGTCTTCTGTTGAAACTAGGCTAATAAATTCTGCATAGGAGTTAACATCTTGAAATGTGTTCATTGCTACTTTTAAATAAGGTATAGATTTCCAATTTGTTACTGTCCTCATCACATCCTGCTCTTTAACATAGATGCTGCAGCCATTGCTATTGATAGGGAACTGACTTCATTGTTTTCCTTTTACTTCATACTTGTCACTGAAAGCTAAGCATGCATTTGTTTCAAGAAAAATATAAAACTTTTTGTTTCTGAAAGTAAGAATATTGACAGGTGTTTACTAGGGTTAGACAAATAGTGTTTACATGCATTGAATGATTACACCCAACAGTTTTTCTCACATACCTTAACACTTGGATTCCATTAGTAAGTTTTGAGTTCCAAGCTTCATTAGCTCCCAACGTACCTATGAGTTTGGCCTCAGATACCCTATAAATGGAATCTTTCCCTCAAAGGCACTTGTCATACTTCCTTTCCAGAACTGCTGAAACTATCCAGCAGCCCTTTTTCAGATCTCATTATTGCTTTATATCTGCTCCTTTGACCTTGTTGCTCTGAATCTTTCCTCTCCTGACCAGAATTGAGGCCTGTGTTTCATGCAACTCAACTCCAACACCAAAACTGATTGCCAGAGATAATAGTGTAATTCCCTTATTGAATTACACATAGTACATAGTCGGCAAATATCTAGATATTAAATAACAGATGCTGCCTAATATCTATATTTGTTATCTTTGTGATAGGTCTGAGAGTGAATAAAAGATATGCAGTTATGTCAACACAGCCTGCATTCTAGGAGGCATACGGACAATAAAGATACGAGCAACAATTGTGTAATATATAGTTAGGTAAATAAGGCTCTGAAGAAAAATAAAGTTAGCTAAAAAGATAGAGAAGGATGTGGAGAAGGAGTGCTATTTGAAATGTGTTCTTACTTTTAAGGAATTGAACTGAGGACTGAATTAGATAACAGAGAAAATCGTGAAGTTATCTGGCAAAGAGCATTCCACCAGGATGCTTATTGAGTCTCAGGAAGAGAAGGAACTACTTTGGGAGTGAGAGATACAGACCAGACATATAGCACCCTGTGGTTATTTTGGTTGGTTTCTGTTTGTTGATTTGTTTTCACTCCTGAAGATAATCTTTTTAAATATTATTAAAATTAACATTAAATTATAACATTATATATGTTTGAGGTGTGCATTGTTGTAAGTCAGCATCTGTACATACTGCATTAAGTTCATCACTAAAAATTCCGTTTTACCCATAACCTTGATTTTATCCTAAGAGTAAGTCTGAAGGCTTTTTTTTAGAGGGCAATGATAAAATCTGATTTACCACATTCTATCCAAGCTCCAGGGAGGAGGGAGATCAGATAGAATAAAACTTTTGCACATTAGAATGCTGGTTGAATTTTATAATGATATTCTTATTTATTTTTGTCAGTAGCAGCATTAGATTATGCTCATGATTTTATTTCAAATAATATTGTGTCTGGCACAAAATAAGAAATAGAAGCATGATGAATAAGAGGGGTGAAAAGTTATATGCAAAATGCTATCGGTTTCTCTTTGAAAACAAATAGATTAGGGCAAATGGACTTAGATTTATTCAAGTGGTCTAAATATACTTCGATATATATTCATTTTCTGCAGAGAGTACTCTATGTATGTACAGTTATGCTCTTTTCTTCTCAGTGAGTAGTAACACACCTATAAAATCTTGAGCTTCTTAGTATTTTGAAAAGCAGAGACCTTTTGAAATTTACTAAAGCAAAATGATTATTTTATTAACTTAGTTCTTTTTAAAACACTTTTGTAGTGCCCAGGAGGAGCATTTACACCTAATATGCGGACCACCAAGGAATTCCCAGATGATGTTGTCACTTTTATTCGAAATCATCCTCTCATGTACAATTCCATCTACCCAATCCACAGAAGACCCTTGATTGTTCGTATAGGCACCGACTATAAGTACACGAAGATAGCTGTGGATAGAGTGAATGCTGCTGATGGTAGATACCATGTCCTTTTTCTTGGAACAGGTAAGTATTTGAGCTCAAACTTTGTTTAGCAAAAGATGGTAGTAGGTAAGCACCATGCCATTGGAACCAGGATTTCAATGTTTGTTATTTCTTCTGATTCTCTCCGAGGCATTTAGTGTCTCTATATCTAAGTTTTCACAGCTGTAAATTGGAGCTTAAATAAATCACTTTATAGGGTTGTTGTGAGGAATAAATGGGTTTATATATATATATATATATATATATGTATGTTTTAAACTCTAGAATAATTTCTGGCATATATTATAGTGAAATATAATGAAAATTAGATGAATAAAGGGATGCGAAATAAGCATGGGTATTTCAGCTGAAACAAATTCTGTTACTTTTTCATAAATACATGAACCTATTTTCTAGTGATAGTGATAATGATATATATGAATGTTCTAAATAATATTTGAAAGTGAATTTAATAACTTAGATAAGATTTTTGAAAATATTTATAGTACTCATTTAATAGACCTGCAAAGTCCAGTTTGCCAATTTAATTAAATAAATAAATTTTGAGCAAAAATGCTGTTATTTGTGGACCTACATGATGTTGAATATGTTATAGAGAAGTGGTTCTCAAAATGTGGTTCCCAGACCAGAAAATTATCACCTAAGAAATTATTAGAAAAACAAATTCTCAGGCTCAAACCTAAGTACTATGGAGATGAGACTCAGTTACCTGTGTTTTTAAGAACTCTGCAGATAATTCTGATATCCATTAAAGTTTCTCATCACTCGAGAGAGAAACTAGCTTGCCTGTCAGGCAGTAATTAATATTTCAAACATTTCTGACTACCATGCAGATAATGATGAAATCTCTTTACTTGTGGTAACACCAGTACGACTCCATGAAACGGGCTAATTTCACAATTTTAATGAACAGATTTAAAAAGTGTCTATAAATTTCATTATATGCATGGTGGAATTTGTATTTTGAGCCAGCGAATAAATTGCTCTCAGACTTCAATCAGTGTAAGCTATGTTTTTTTCCTGGTAAATAAAATTTCCAAAGTATGAGTTCTTATAAAGTTCTTAATTTAATTAAAAAATTATTATTATGCCTTTGTTCATACTCTTAAAACATATCTGAAGGCTTCATTCATAATTTCAGCATGCACTGGTCTGAGGATCTTCTCACATGTACTGTTTAGCATCTTCTCTCACACTTAGAGATACCTGTTTTCACTAGTTCTCTCTTGGTTGCATAGATGAGGACTATTTCTCCCTTCCTCTACTAACCATTCCCCATTCTCCTCTCAGTTGTATCCTCTCCTGTCATCTCTGAAATCTCTATCAGCTATATTCTTACTCATATTATGTAAATTTTCATTTCTTGCTTCTTTTTTTTTTTTAGGAAAGATGCAGGTAGGAACAAAGGTGATCCAGGTAGGCAGAAGGGAAGAGAGAGTGGGAAGAAGGGCTTTATTTTATTTCATTTTATTTAGTTGTTTAACTTGGTTGTTCCTCCCAGTCCCAGGGTTCTTAGGATGCATTTTACTTGTACTTGCCAGAGGAGGCAGACTTTTTCATTAGACTGCCAGTGTGCACCTAAACTTCCATCCCATCCTCCACTCAATCCTTTGCTGAGAAAGCTTATGCAAGGATACCAAACTAGACCTACACCTTTGTTATGCTGCTGATTTTTCCAATGTCTTCATTGTTTTCAAAATACCATGGTAACACCTTCATTTCCTCTTAGAGTATTTGACATGCTAGAATCTCTTTTTTACTTTTTCTTCAACCACCAATCACAGAAGTCCCCCATTTATTTTCTGTAAGTTCCCTCTCAGTTTTCTTCATTGGTCAGGCTTCTTCCTTTCTGGGAATGTGAGTATTCCCTGAGTTCCTCTCCATGGTCCTCTTCATTTTACATTTTCTTTACCTATCTAATTTATTTACTTGGATTTAATTCTCTTATTTTGTACAAAAAAATCCCATAGTTATAGTTCTAGTTGCTGCCATTTCCTGAACTCAACATTTGTATTTATAATTTACTGTTAGGTAACACAAATTGCATGATCCATTAATATTTCAAACATTATGCTTCAAACTTAGTTATCTGCTTCTAAGAGTCTCTAACCAATACTAATCCAGTCCCCCATATTTGCATTCTTACCACATATTGAAGGTTCTGTTTCTCATTGGTAAATAATTTCAGTCTGGGCATATCACAGAATCTGGTAGACTAAATAAATGTTTATTAAGATAAATTGAAAATCATAACTCTGTCCATGACTGTTCATGTAATGAAATGAAGTCATAACTGACTACAAAAGGTAATCTTCATTTGCATTTAAGCAATTTTCTTCAAATATGCATTCTCCTTATAAATGATTACAAAGAGTTGTTTTTAGCTTAGGCTCAGATCATCCAATGTTGATTTGCACCTGAAAAAAAAAAAAAAAAGTCCTGAAGTGGTCATTTAGAGTAAGATCTCTCCTGACTTTCTCATATTACTCAGGAGAAAACAAAAACAAAAATGCTTCTTTTTAGTTTTAGAATTCTGTCCTAAAGGTGGACTCTGATGCCACAATTGAAGTTTTTTTTTGTGTGTGTTATCCTTGTTTTCGTGGAAGCCTACATAAAATACATAGATTTCATGAATGGAATATTCTAGTCTTTTTTTTTTAACTGTGCAGAAGTGTTTATTTAGATAGTAAGAAATATGCTTTTGTACAAATTCTTTGTCTTTTCTTACCACATGAGTATCTGGTACCATTACATAGATTTTTTTGTGCTGGTATTTAAACACTTGTATCATTTTCAAAACAGCGCTTAGACATAAGTTTTTAATTGTAGTGTGGAGCTTCACTAATGATTACTTACAAAGCCATATGACTCTCTTGAAGACTCTAATAAGAAAGCACATGCTTTGACAAAGTTGCCAACAGCGTCTTTCTGAAGAGATGCTAACTTCTTTAACTATTGAACCTTATCCTTATGGTCATATCAGAATGTACTGTAGTTTAAAAATAATGACTTCAGTTTACCTGAACTCTGGTCACCAGAACATTGATATAAAACACTTGCTGTCCAAGTGATTCTTGGACTGATGGAAAAATTTCTCCACAAGATTGTTCCCGGTACTTACTGGTTACTAGAAGTGAATGGAATAGCCTTTTCTGAAATGGAACTTGAGAGATCACAGGTCAGTGTTCCCAGAATTCTTTGTGTATATAAATATCTTAGAAAGGATATAGTAGATCTTGGTTGGGTGTTATCAAATTCCCAGACACCAGAGATTTCTTCAACCATTATAAATAAATAATGATCTTCTAATTATTGCCACAATGAGGCAAACTTCTTTCATGGTGTCTCTTTTCATTATATAACTGTACTCACTTTGATTATTATGAATGATTTTGTAGCTTAAAAAATCTCCGTGGTAGTTGGTTCTGTGTCCTCAATACCTGGTAACTGTTATACTAACCCATTACCATAGATTACTCTGGCTGAGTTTGAGAGGCTGATAATCTAATCTTCCACTCTTGTGTGCTTGTGGAATTGCATTATTATATTCTATATGCTGCCAGATGCCAAGATAGATGAGAGAAAGAAAGAGAGAAGAAAGAAAAGAAAAGAGTGAGCAAATGAGTTTTATTCTCTTATCTTTTTATATCTTTCACTTTGCATTGTCAATACCTAACTTAGGAGTCAGCAATCTACAGCCTGAACCAGATCTAGCCCACTGCCTGTATGGTCCATAATCTGAGACTATGGTGTTAAGTTTTTAAATATTAAAATAAATAACAAGATTATTTAATAAGCACTGAAAATTGTAATATTTTATATAGTGGTGCCACTAAGTAATGTTTTATTACAATGCAATCATATTCATTTATTGACATTTTATCTGTGACTGCTTATGTGCTTTAATGACAAAGCTGAGAAGATGCCACAGAAATTCTTTAGGTCACAAAGCCAAAACTAGTTATTGTTTGGCCTTTTACAGAAAAAGTTTGCTATCTTCTGATTTATCATTTAACAAGTAATTTTAGAAAAATTAAGATTTCTTGAAGAAGCTATTTTCTAATATGTAGGTATAGTATGAGATTCATATGATTGCCAAAATAAATGTCTCCTTTTAACTTAAGAAAAAAATTACTTTGATATTCTTTTAAAATTTAAATTAAAAATTAAATTTACTTTTTTATTTTTTGAGTCTTTTGCTGTCCCCTCTGAAAAATATCACAGATTGGAAAATACATATTTCAAAATTAGTGCTTTGTTTTTCCCATAGTATATTGATTTTTGTGGCCTTTTTGCCTGTTTTCTAGTTCTTAGTATAGGAGTATGGGCATTTTTATGTTTCTTACTTTTTTTTTCTTCTTTAATCCTTAGAAAGGTTTGTAACACAGCAGGCAAGGGCTCTCAGAGGATTAACATTTCTATTTTAAATTTGCCACCTACTGCTTACATCCAAGCCACTTGTTCAAAGCCAACTATATTGCACAATGAAGAGATTTTTGCTTCTTTTTTTTTTTTTTTTTTCCTGGATTTATGAAAATATAGTGTCTGGGTCAGATTCAGACACATTTTGTCAGATTTATATTTTTAGCACTATATGTGAATCAGAATGACATGTGGTTTTTGATGGAAGAATAGGAGTATTCTTGTGAATGGATTTTAGAGGTTTAGGATGATTTAATGCCATCTTGATTTTTTAATATAAGGTTGCTACTTACAGCATTCTGCCAAAATTCTTATATAGTATGTACTATTTCGTGCTTCTTATTAGCTTCCGTTTAACTGGATGAGTAGTAAGTTGGAATGTTGGCTCCTGTAAGTCCTTTGAAAGTGTGGAGTTTCGAAGTGTGTGCCACATATGTGACTAAAGCCTTAATATGTTTGCCTTCCAGCGTTACAGGGTGACTGCTTTCACAGAACTAACCAGTTCTGGCAGTTGCATTTCTTGGAATGGCATACTTAATGAACTGCAGAGACAGGCATTGTGATTTTTAAAGAACTCTCTAAAACACTACATGTAAAACTGGAGCGCTGGAGCAATGCATTTGAGTTCAGAAAAAGACGACTGTCAGTTGGAAGCTGTGTGTGAATGTCACTCTAAGGATAATGTCTAGACTTCCCCTTTGCTTAGGAGTAAGGAGCAAATCCCTTTATAAATCACTCCTTTTTAAATACACCATAGTTCACTGCATTCCAAAGTAGAATCTGGAAACTTGTGAGAGTTTACTAAGGATTCTACAGGGATTTTCACAGTAGGACATTAGAATGGAATAGTGGAATGATAGCTGAACTGACAAGAGGAAGATGATAAATCGTGGTGTGATAACTGCTTGATCATGTAAAAGAGTAGCTAAAAGGGATAAACAAAGAAAATATAAATGTTTGCCATTCCAAAGACAAATGCTCTCATTTAAATTTTACTTTTAAATGACAATTTATTATAAATAAATGCATGGCTAATAGTTAGATATTTCAAAAAGCAGAATTATTTACCTTTAAGTTATTCTTCAAAAATATGTTGTTTGAGAGCCATCACACACTGATTATATAAATGTTAGTGTTTGGAGCTTTGGAAATGTGACCTTCAAAAGAGCAGCTCCTTGCCACTGCTCACAGGAGCCCAAGTGCTTCTGATTGAGGTTCCTTTGTAAAATAAATTGTAGTGTTTCTTTGCCTGATATATCCATTTATTTATTTAGTATTCTATTTATTATATAAATAATTATATTTTTTCAAGTTTCTTATACCTCATTACTATTTTAATGATGCTATTCAATTTATATATAAGTGCTTACCTTTTGCCAGATAGATTATGGAATCTCATCCAACTACTCTGAGAGTTGTGAGAATGTACAATCTATGTGGGACAAGGATATTTGATTTATTCATTACTATATCCTTAGTGCTTAAACCAGTGTAGCACTCAAAGTTGCCATGCAGTAAATATTTGAGTGAATGATTTTCACTTAGCCTCCATCATGTTTGGACAGAATCTCAAAAGAGTTAAGATCACATAGATATTTCATATATGATATAACCAGAATATAAACTTTGGTGTAATATCACATTCTGAGCATTTATCTTCTTCATATTCTACCTCATTTACCATCATCACTTTTATGAGGTTAATTTTATCTACATTTTTTCATTTAACTACGAATTAAATGCTTCCTTCACCCATGTCAGCATGATATAGCTGACATATTGACATTCATTTAGCATAGACATTGCTTTAAGTGATGTCACTCACTTTCACTTTCACCCATCCACATGCTGTCACCAAGTCTTCATGTGAACAAGATTCATCAGAGAAGACTTTGAACAGACTGGATCAGTGTGTGAATTAACTCTGCTAGAATTTAACCTATTAATCTGATATCATTTATGAAGATTGCTATATATTTAGGAATGAAGCGGTAATACTACACAGAGAGAAAAGAAAGGATGCAGAAATGGAAGACTATCTTAATGTTTGATGCACCATTAGATCTTTTTTAATTTCAATTTTTTTTTTAAAAAAAAGGCTTATATCTCGGCTCAAAATGTCTTGCAAGCTCACTAAAATACACACATATATATATATATATATAAATCTTTTGGCATGTTTTATTTACTTAATTAAAATGTATCCTGCATAATTGATAATTTGAAGGATTTCCATAGAAGATAATACCTCTCAGCAGGTGGAGAGATGGTAATGATTTGCCCTATTTTTGTCATTTAATCCCTGACATTTTCCTAAATGATATGGAAAGAGCTATAGTCAAATCTTTTCTCTGTGTGCTGCCTTCATTTAACCCTTACTCATAAGAATGTAAGAAAATTTTCTAACCTAAAGACATTAATTTATGAAGCCTTTTGTCTGTATGTTGAGAAGAAATAACCACGTTTTCTTGTTCTTGATGTGATGCCAAGTTTCCTGAGGCAAATATAGCAGCCTTTGTCTTTAGGAGAATTCACAGAGTGAATACTTAACCAGGTCAGGCCTTCTCAGTGTCTCTCCAAAGGGTGTCTACAGCAAGCTATTCACAGTAGAGGTGATTTTCATGAATAGCTAGCCCTTAATTTTTTTCTGCTAAAGTGGGAAGACAAAATAATAGAAAATGGAAATAAATATTTCATTGTATAATATGAGATGTAGTACATATTGGAAAAAATATTTGAACCTGGATTTTCTAAGGTGAAATTCCTCTAGTATTTGTGTCATATATGTTTCGCTTAATGGTACAATTATTTTTCTCTCCCGCTAATGTGGTAGGCACAATAACAGCCGCCAAATATCTACATCCTAATCCTCGTAACCTTTGTAATATTACGTTACATAGTAAAAGAAACTTTGCAGATATGACTTACGTTATGGACTTTGAGATGAAAAGATTTTTCTGATTTATCTGGGAGTACCCAATCTAGTTACATGCTGTTGTCAGACAGACTTGATAATGAAAGACGTGTCAGAGAGATGTCATTCTGCTCATCATAAAGATGAAGAAAGGGGTCCCTGTAGGGAGTTTAGATGGTGTCTAGAAGCTGGAAAGTGCAAGGAAAGTTTTCATTAGACTATCTAGAATAGAATTCAATCCTCCTGACACCTTGATTTTAGCCTAATGAGACACATGCTAAACTTCTAGTTTACAGAATTGTAAGATAATAAATTTGTGTTGTTGTAAGACACAACATTGATGATAATTTCTTATAGAATCAATGGAAAGTTAATATATGCAGGGTTTGGATTCTAGCTTAATTGAAAGATGAGAATAAAACTAATCTGAGCCCTTTCTTAAGAAGTTCTAATATAATGAATAGTTGGTTTTGATATTTTAAAACTCTGGCAACTCTGACCCTGATTAATGCAATTTTATAATATGTTATATTCTACAAATCTTTCTCAACTAGTACAGAATGGCATAGTAATATACCGCAAACATACAATTTATTCACTTATTAGAATTTATTGAGCCTATTCATGCTAGGGCTTATGAAATCTGAAGAAAAATGGCAACCGCATTTTCCATTACGGAGATCATGGTCAAATGGAGGAACCCATTCGATCTCATTCAATAAATAGTATTGAGCACCTAATATTTAGCCAGTGCTCTTACAGGGGTAAGGATATCTTAGTGCGCCAAAGAGAATAAGATTCTGCTATTACAGTACTTACATTCTACTGGAAGAGAAAAATGTCCATAATACATTAGCATATTATATAATCTATTTTAAATTATGTGCTATAAGAATTAAAAAACTACAAAGCTGGTGAAATTTGTGGTCAAGGTATGCCTCACATCAAGAATATTAAGAGTTAAGTAAAGGCTAGAAAGAGAGAATTAGCTGAAGATATATTTAGGCAAAGAACTTTTTAAACTCTTCATAAAAGCAGTGTGCTAAGATCTTTAATATGAGAATCTGTAGAATCCAAGAAGGGAATGACTCAATATACATTTTAGATAGTTTTCTATTGTTGCATATCAATTTACAAAAAAAATAGTGGCTAACAACTGCACACATTTATTATCTCACAGTTTCTTAGATAAATGTTTAACTGAACTCTCTGCTCAGGGTCTCACAACTATAGTCTAGGTTACATTTCTTTCTGGAATTCAAGGTGGCCTTCCAAATTCATGATTTTTAGAAAATTTAGGAATGAGGCCCTCAGCTCATTGAAACTACTGCTTTCTCTGTTACATAGATCTCTTCATTAGTTATTCAAAATGTAGTTGCTTGCTCCTTCAAGGAAGCAGAGTCTGTCCCATCATTTTGCTAAAATAGTATCTCATATAATGTAACTTAATCATTGGATTGATATATCACCATCTTCGTATTCTATTGTTAAAAAACAAGTCACATATTCCACCTGCACTCAAGGGGAGAGGTCATACAATGATGTGACTTTTTAAGTGTCACCTTAGAGTGAATCAGTCACTGCCCATTTGCATTGTAGCTATTTCACTCTGACAGTGATGTGTGCAGGATGGAGACAGAAAAAGAGGTGAATTAAGTGATGTGCTTGCTATTAGCAAATGAGAGCCTAAATTAAGACAGGAGTTAGAATTCTGATTTTAAGAGGGGTTATCAGGTTCAGGAGATATTTAGAATGGGGAAAGGACCTGATGTTAAATTAATTTTGGAGAGTGAAAAAAAGTATATATAGTATTTTGTAGATTGATGGATTGACAAATAACTGGTAAGAAATACCACTCATTGACCTAATAACCTGAATTTATCACCTAAAATATATTATCTCATTAAAACTTCATCCCAACCCAAAGAGAGAATCATTATCCCTTCTTTATAGCTTTGCAAACTGAAACTTTCAGAGATTAAATGACTTGGTTAAGGTTGATTAGAAACTGTAATTAAATTCAAGCTCAGATCTGTCTCACATTGAGGTAAAGATTTGGTGGGTCATTCAGTTGGATAAGTCAAAGAGGGTGTTATAGTAGATATACTTCAGCAGAGAGCACTGTGCTAGGGATGAAGATATGAGTGTTATTAGAAATGTAGGTGTGAGCTGAATCCATGGCAGTCAAAGTCACTCTAGTAGACAATGTAGATAAGAATTTAACTGTGAAGAGCTCATTTAAGTGGTAGGAAAATAAAGAGTATCTGCCAAGAACATGGAGAGGAGTGATCATAAAAGTAACAGAATAAGAGGAAGTCATATCATGGTGGCCCCAGGGAAAGGGAAGAGCAGGCAGGAAATAAGCAGTACTCAAGATCATGAGTTATGGCACAATTATGTCTGAATGTCCTTATGGTATACTGCTTTCCTCATTATCCTATTTTCTTAAAGACTATTAAATTTTAGATGAGAATAACCATTCCTGTGGAAAGAAGGAGATACAAACAGGAGAGAGTAGGAAAGGGATAACCTGGGCAAATTGATTGTGGATTGACAGTTGACCAACTGAAGAACAGGAGAGGTAGATGTTCCAGACCAATTTCTGTATGTGGTTTAAACTTTGAAAAATGAATGCAGAATAACATATGTAATGATTTTTTAAAAGGTGTAAGAAAATGAGGTACTTAGTGAACATAAAATTCATTAATCATAGATGAGTATTCTTTCCCTTAAACAATAAAGGACTAAATAAGAAGAGTTAACCCTAATTTTGCCTTGGAAATTTTATTGTTGGATACTCTGTAGGATGAACAAAATCACACATAGAACATATACCTGCATTATTCAAAGAAAGTTCACTTGTTTTACAATGAAATGTAAATAAAAGATGTATGATAGAATTCAGTAAGGAATACTGAATGACATGGGTAAGTTTTTAATACTTTACAAAATTCTAAAAATTCTAGTGATTTTGGATACCTTATCTGAGTATTCTTTTTCTGTATCATCAGGAAATAAATAGAATAATACATATGATGATGGGTTAACACCTGTTCAGGTACTAAACTAATTTTTTCTTAACTCTCACAGAAAATATTAACTTCTAGAACCAGAATAAAAACATTATATTGTCACTTTATTAAATGCATTAGATGGATCAGATATTTTTCATGAGGACAGACACATCATTGTTGAGTAAGTGATATTTTTAATAGTACATTTTTCTATTTTCTAATATTTAGTAAACCCCAAGTAAATTAAACTAACAATTTCATTACTCTTCATAATAATAATAACTCCTCATATAATCCAGTTTAATAAAATCATTCTCCTTAAGATTTCTCTTTCAACATTGCTCCAGAAGTTTACTTCCCAATTAACTTCTCTAAATGTATAATACCCAAACTTTCCACAGCAGTAATGAATACAAGTATTTGCATGTTTACCTATAAAATTCTAGCTCTATAATAGAAGTGTAATACAGCAAATTAACATTT
This sequence comes from Solenodon paradoxus, assembly GCA_004363575.1. Taxonomy (NCBI): domain Eukaryota; kingdom Metazoa; phylum Chordata; class Mammalia; order Eulipotyphla; family Solenodontidae; genus Solenodon; species Solenodon paradoxus. The sequence goes on from RJWH01002173.1 coordinate 82,569, forward strand.
ACAGAACTTTTACTCATGATGACCAATATTAATTTTGTTTGGGGTATCTCCATTGTTTTATTAAGTAGAGAATAATCTTGTTAAAATATTTATAAGAACTTTTTAATAGATGAATTATAGAGTAAGAATAAGGGAACTTGCTTTGACTTTTAATGGCCCAAGATTTAAATCCTGCCGTCTATTATTTATATGACCTCAAGCAAATATATAATGTTTTCAAGCCTCTTTTCCTTAACTGTATCTACTTTATGGACTTATTTTAAAGATATTATTCTGTTAAACTCTGAGTGTTCAACCTAGAAATTACTAAGCATTCCACTGGAATTCTTATGTATACATGTACCTATATAGTATATATATTTATTGAAATCAATTATGCATACCTATAAAATAAATAAATATGTATGCATTCATGCATTCATAAATACTTTTAAATTACTATTATGAGTCCTAACACCATTCTATATGCTAGACATAAGCAGTGAACAAGACACACATGTCTCTCCTAGAGTTCTTATCCTTGTAGCAGGAAACAGGCAATGAACAATATGTGTGCAGTTATTTAATAGTGTTACTTAAATTTGAGTACAAAATATATTAGGAAAAGCAGATAAAAAACAAACTCTAATGGCAAACCACAGATGAATCTTCTGATAATATATGGGAGGCATTTCTTTGAATTGGAAATTATAGATAAAAGTTAAGCACTGGTAGCTAAGATTAGTAAATAAATCATTTATATGACAGGCAAAGATTGGTAATAATGAAGGGCAATTTCAGATGGAGAGTAAAATTCATTTTACTCTATAGAGTTTACAAGGAAGGTTCACACAGGCTCTCTTCTTTGATCTTGAACAGCCTTGTCAGGAATGTAATGCAAATATTATAGCCACATTTTATAGAGACATAAAAAGGAGGCAGGTTTGCTCAAGCTTACACAATTTGCAATTTTAAACCAGATTGGATAAAATGGAAACAGAGGACGCTGTTGCAGGTGTGGGAGAGTAAATGTATTTATTTATTTGTTGTTTTTTAATTTTTTTAATGTTGTGGAACTGCTCTTAACTGAGATGTTATTGAGCAGTGGTTATTTCTGTGAACTAAATACACAGACAACTATCACAGAACACAGTTGCGTAAATGCCTGGTGTTCAACTTATAGGCGGACAGTACTAATTGCGTTATATCCTTCATAACTGCTGTGAAGTAGATGCATAGTGGTGCTCTGACTTAGTGGAGTAGCTTTAGATGTCTGCCTTTGATTATTTAAACATTTTTTATCATTTTAGTAATCACTAGAACATGAATTCAGTGTAAAGCTTATTTAATTATATTTCTTAAGTTACTTTTCATTGTTTATGGTATATACGCTTTTTTAAAAATCAAGGAAATTGGTGAGCATAAAAAGAAAAGAAAAAGCAATCCTCATTTATATTCTTTTATTTGAAACCAAGTATGTTTCACAATTCAGCAGTATTTTCATGGAAAAGGGGGAAAAGGTGATATGCATGTGTGTGTATATATATATATATGAACATATCTGTATGTATGTATATATTTGTGGAAACTTAAAACCACACACTGTGAATTCAAGTCAGGAAAAGTTTTGCTACCAAAGGATTTGAAAAAAAGTGTTTTTTTTTTTTATTTGAATGCAGATAAAAGCTAATGAATAGCCAGCATTAAATTAGTGTAACCTCCTATCACAGAAAGGGATTTTACTAAAGGTAAAGGATACTTTATTTTTCTGTTACTTAAGATTTTCAGATATGTCATTTTTTATTAAAGATTTATTGGTTCACTTAACTGAAAAACAATAGTAGGATTCTTTTATGTGGTTTGACTAGAACTCCACCTTCTTTCTTTGGAGTTTTTCTGTCTTTCTTAGTAGGCAGCAGGGGCCAGCTTAGTCATTCTCTGCTTCTCCTCATGTTTGCAATGACTGAAGCAGTTTCAGAACATATGTACTATTCAGTTGTCCCTGATGGAAAAAAGGCCGTATCTGGTTTGCTTTATTCTTTCTATAAACTCGAGTTTCCCTTTTATGTTATTTCCCTTTAAACTCAAAGACATCCTTTAGAATTTCTTCAAACGCAGGAAGTGCAGACAGCAAAAATTTTATCTTAAAACTGATTGACCTATCATCATTTCTAAAGAATATTTTCAAGTTTTAAATCACTATTTCTTCATACACTTTTTCTTCCCCAATCATTATTCTCCTTTCAGAACTCTAATCGCATGTATGTTAGATCATATGATGATGTCACACATGCTCAAAAGACTTGTTCAATTTCTTCAGTCTTTTTTTTCCCCACTGAGTATTGCAAGTAGATCATTTCTATTGATCTGGCCTCAAGTTAATTAATTCTTATTTAAACCCCAATATACTATTAAGTGCATAGAGTTAATATATTATTTTAGTTATTGTTCTTAAGTTGCAAAATATATGTTTGACTTTTTCTAGTTTTTATTTCTTTCCTGATTTTTCTAGCTTTTGTTCAGTAAGACCATATATTCCTTTCATATATACATTGCCTTTCAACTTATATACATATATATATGTATATATATATATAATAGTGATAACTGCTGCTTTAAAGTTGTTAAGTTGGCTAAGTCCAACCTCTTTTTTATGGCTATTGAACCCAGGTATCCTCTCTCCCTCTTTCCTTCTTTCCTTTTTTTCTTTGTTTTCTCCCTTCCTCCTTCCTTTGCTGCTATTGCTGATGGTCCTGCTTCTTCCTTCTTCATGTACAATAAAATTTCGTTGTTTTTGAATATTATACATTATAGATAATACATTAGATTTAGTTTCTGTTATCTTCTTCTGGAGGTTTTAATTTTGTTAAAGTACGCACTTAATTATTAGGGGATCAGCTCAAATTTGTTTAAATTTGTTGACTCTTAAAATTCATGCTGTCAAGGTAAGTCACTGATTTAACAGGATTCAATCTACAAACTTTCTCGCTTTTTTGCCTTATTTGATCTTGCTGCTAAGTTTTATTAGAGTAAGACTAAAGTAGGCCTTACTCTAGTTGTGGCATTTTATAGGCTAAGCCTTTCTTAGGCAACTTGTGCCAGGAGTTTAACAAAGCGTTGATGTGATCTACCTATGCTGTTGGCCTAGATCTCCAACTTCACCCAGCATTGCTCCTTCCCAGAACTATTGAAACTATAATTTATCTATTTTATTCTCCTCCTAAAAGCTGCAATATATTATACCTTGGGTGGACTCATTATGCAAATATTTAGCCGAGGAATCAACCACAGACTCACAGGATATTTCCACATGGACTTCCATACTCTCTTCTGGACAGTTCCCTTTCTTTGATACCATACCACAAAATTAATATTCTTCTGCTCCCTCTGAGTTCTCTATCTGCCTCCTCATTTCTGGGGACCACCATGCAGCACTTAGAGACCCGCACTTCTGTTGGGAAATTCTTCCCAGGCAGAAAGTGGGGGTAAAAATATCCTTTCAATAATTTTGTGCTGTTATCCATTATCTTGAAAGAATGACCTCATATAATTTGAACAGTTTTGTAGTTGTTTATTGCAAGAAACTATTCTAATAGGTATCCCTGCATCATGGCCCTCTGCCATGATCCCTCCAGAAAATCTTCTGATCGCACTTCTGCTGAGAGGATGCGCAAACACTTATTTCCTTATATCTGTGCCAAATCCAGGTTTTATCATTGTTTCAATGTTTGCAGATTAAGTGGGTGTTTTTGTAATTTCACAAATCACATATATAGACACCTTGATTTTTTTAATATCTGAAGTTACTATAACTTTGCTTAGAGAATTTCCAAGAGTACTTCAGTAAATTATAAACAGTTACTTTATATATTAGTATAACTATGTTAATTTGACTGAATTTAGGCAGAAAGGAAATGTAAAAATTAAAAACATATATAAAAACTAATTTAGTAGGTTTTCTTTGACAAATACAGATAATTGTCAAGAAAATATATTAGAATTATATTGCTTATTTTCTGTGACGCTCATATATTTGAGCAGATTTATATATGTACACACAAACACACACACATATGTCTGTTGGCATTTCCAGATATTTTGTGTGTGGTCTGGCATGGGAAGAAATATCTAAATTTTCAGTAAGCTCTGGGTAATTTTGAGCAAGGAAATCTGAACACTTTGTAAACCTATTTGTAAAACAGAACATGGTCTCTAAAAGAACATAGATAGTTGGTGCTTGGGAGACAAATTAATGGTATGCAACAAATAAACTTTAAATTGAGTCACTGAATATTATAAATTCTCTACAGTAGAGAAAAATATTTTAAATATTTTAAAAGATTTTTCAACAATGAAATCTGTTCCTCTGAGTTGGTATCATCCAAATTTATTTGACCCTAGTCAATATAACATCAACACACTGGAAAGCACTGAAAAGGAAACATGATTGATACTGCCTTCTCAATGGCCTCTTCTCAAATAGGAACACTTGAGATGCCGTTGATGATCAACTGAGACTGAAACCTTTCCAAGCCTGAAATTGAAGGTCTCAACATCACAGCATTTTAAATTATCTTCTCAATGTGAAAATTGCTTCTCCAAGTGTTAGAAAGGGTGCTAAATGACCTAGTTTAGAAATATATATATATATATTTTTTGTAATTGGGCATTCATGAATATAACTGCCACCTCATAAAAGTAGATTCAGCAGCTAATAATAAATATGAAACACATATGAAATTTATATAATACTATAATGCTATGATACATCAATAAAAATATAACTTAAAAAAAGAAATCTCTTATCATTAACATTAGACAACAATTATTTGTTAAGTGTATCTATAAGAAATTACTCATACTGCTAAATGACATTGTTTTATTCATCAGAAAGTCATACAAATAACTTAAACTCTGAACCTTAACAGATTCTGTTTAAAGCCTGCACTGGTGGAGTAGTGACTGCACGTAGACTACATACATCCCAGCGGCCTGGGTTGGTGCCCCAGAACTGGGAAAAACCAGGATATGTAACTAAATAAAATAAATAAAAATGCCTCTTTCTCCTCTCTCTTCCTCATTGCTTGCCTCTGCTCCTTAATTCCTGCCTGTATCTTTTCTTTAAAATAAATTTAATTTATTTTTAATTTTACTGAAAAAATAGAGCGGGAATCTATTAAAGATTTAATTTTATTTTTAAAGATTTGAATAAATTACTAACAAAGATTTTTAAAGAATCATTTTAACTCATGATTCTTTTTTTATCAAATTAAAAAATGCTATTAAAATGATGTTGCAGCTGTTTGGTAACCTAAAAGTTAATAGAAATATTACATTTATAGATATGCATATATGTACATATATATATATACATGAGTATCTATAGCATGAAATAAGACAGCCGATTGATAAGACCTAATTATAGAAAATTAACAATGTAAGACATCTAGTCATTCTTTCCTCACTTATCTACAAAACTTACATTTGCTAAAGCTTATGTAGTACTTCTGGCTTTTAAATACAGTTTTTTAATGTTAATTAATTGGTTCAGAAAATTATGATAAAAGAAGAATTGTCATTTAACGAAGATTTGTTTTATCTTTTATGCTACTTATTTGAATTAATAAATATTAGAACTGATTTTCTTCCAATAATTTTCCTCTGAAGTTATGTGTAGACTGCTTAGATTGACATCTAGGGACACAGTGGTGGAATCAGAGAAAAAGGAAAGAATTAAGTGTACACCTTTGGGATTTGTGTATTATCATTAATTAAATTGAATAAGACTACTCCTTATTTGTTAACAATTGCTATTAATTACCAACATCTAGAATCAGACTGGCTACATAATTTGCAGACCTGCTAAAAATGAAAATTCAGGGTATCTTATTTCAAACAGGTAATCGCAGAATAAGAAATCAAGCATGAGCCCCTTCTGAGAAATTTATGAACTAAACAGGTCATGCACCCATAAAGTCATCCCTAACTAGAATATTTTTGCTTGTTAGCAAGCAGGAGAAAAGGACTGGCTCAATCCAATTAGGAGGTGGTGTTTCCCAAACCCTCCAGCCACCAAAAGCCCGGTGACAAGCAAACAGTTTGGCACAAAAATTTCCAGGGAAATCCTCTCAGAAATATTATTTAAATAAAAGTCAGTAGGTAGATATACAAAAGATTATTTGAATTATGTGCTAAATAATGAGTTATATTTGATCACTTATGTGAGTCACTACTGAGACACAAATGCATGCTCTTCTTTTATTTGAAGACAGTGGAAAGATTTAAAAATATTCCCTTGTATTAGAAAGGAAAAAAAAAGTCTTAACTGGTATGAAATACATGAGGAGGGAAGGACTTGACTGAGGATTTTTCTTTAAAGACAATGAAACAAAATAAAATTAAAATTATTATTGTGGGTTGGTGATACATACTATAATTATATGTAATCTTTTTATATAGGTTTACATTATGCAAATCATAAGTTTAATTTGCTTGACACACTATAATACATTAATGCCTTCAAGGTGTTCCTATTACCTGTATCTCATACATGAAAAAATTGAGGTTCAGAAAAATGCTGACTCCAATAATATCAAAAGTTGAGTACGTATCTAATTACAGTAAAAAAATAACTTTTATTCATTGAGAATATATTATGTTCCAGGCATATTAAGCAATTTATATGCATTCCTCATTTAGTTTGTATTAGGAAATGAAAATGATCACATATCTTATTCAAATAATTAAAACAAAATATGTGTTCAACTGTGAACTCTAGGAAGCAGCCTCAGACATAACTGAAATTGTGTTAAGATGGTGATGTCTGGAGATACCTCACCATCTCTCAGTTCTACTCTGGTTCAGTTCTTCTGTTTACTTTCAAATGGAATCTTTGTGGTAGCAAGGACAGCTCAGCACCTTCAGATTTGCAAGTTTTAACAGCTCTGATCTTGGAAAGAAAGAGGTTTCCACCTATCTAATTCCCAGACTGGGCTGGCCCCTGACTTGTTTCTATGATCTGCTCATTCTGCATGAATCATAGAGTCAAAGGCATGCTCTTATTGGACAGACCTAAGTTATGTGCATCTTCTGGTACTTGAAGTGAGATACACCATTCCTTAACTATGTAGATTGAGAATGAGGAGGTTTGTTTTCAAAAGTTGTCTCAAAGTGTTAATATCAAAAGAAGGGAAAATGATTCTAAATAACATCTAATAATTACAAAAGGCATAAATATTATTTATATTTTATACCTAAGCAAAATGAGACTTAAAGAATAAAGGAAGATAATCTTCCTCCTTATAATCTTAAACATGTTGCTTTCCCCAAAGAAATAAAAGCAATATCTCAATTGTACAGAACAATAAAAAAAATTTATAGTGTGGGTACATTTAATGAATGTCATTCTCACTACCCCCCTTTTATGCCCTTCATACTCTCACTGGTTGAAGTATGAGCACTCCCTTCAGGCATACCTTATCCAAATTCAAAATCAAACCATTCTGCCTGCCTGTCTCTGGACACCTTGCTGTTTGCCATTATATTACTGAAAAAAAATCTCATGTTCAGAATTACATGAGAATTACCACAATGAGAGACATCACTAAGAATACCTGAATGACACAGCAATAGTTCCAGTAGCTAACAGATTAGAATTGGTTGAGATCACTAGTAAGTTAGTTCTAAGATAGCTAATCCATGAAATAGAGAACTTACAAAGTTTTATATTTTAATTACACTTTGAGTCTACAAAGAAAACTCTGAGATTGTTAGTTATTGTTGAGTATGGTTTTTATAAGTGAATTTAAAATTTCAGAGTGTAGCTTGAAACTAATAAGATCAGGTGCTCATACTTTGCCCCTTACAATTGTAAGATTGTTCTGGCAAAATCTCTTGACATGTTCTTATAAACGTTTAAAATTATTTAGTAGGTTTTTATATTTTTAGCTGGCAACATTTTGAAGTTGAGTTTATATTAAGGATTGTTTTAAATATTTAAATCAGCTTCATAAAATAAAGTAAAAATATAGGATCTTTCATGTCAGAGTTAATCTTGTCTGTGAAATAGGGACTAATTTGAGATTTGAGATGTGAGATTTAATATTTGTGATATTTTTCACTAAATGATTTCAACTTCCAACAACTCAGTTCAAGTTAAATCTTCCTATTGACATTGAAATTCTGTCAACATTAAATTCTGTTGACAAACAGAATTCTAAATGTTCCTTTATCTGTTGATAATAATGTACCTTTTTGAATTATAAATTCACAGTTACATGCTCATACTATAAAAATAGAAATGGCTTTGATATTCATGATCCAGTTTATCAACTTTTTAATAGAAGCATTTTGTTGAGGAAGTATAGTTTTCTTTTATCAAATCATTCCCAAATTTGCTTTAACTAATCATTGTTAAATCTACACATTTCCTTTTTATGAAATTTATGTAATTCATAGAGTGGCATATTTACATGCCCTAAAGATGTGTATGTGACCTTTGAAACTATCTTAATTAAATTTTTCAACATAAATAACATTTTAGTATGTTTTCCATTTATTTGGGCATCTCTATTTTTGTCAATTTCTAGTTGGGGAATATGAGTAAATTTTTTATTTGATTTTTATTGGCTCATGTAATTTAAAATTTTCCCTATTTTTAAGAATACCTAAATAAATATTCCAAAGGGAAAATTGTAAAAACAATAGAAATATTCTGTAAACAAATATCCATTCTGAAATAAAACAAGTTATGTTTCTTCATTAAAAAAAAATGTTTTGGGATGAGACTTTTGATTACTGTTTCAATTTCCTTACTTTTGATTGCTTAGGTCCTATTTATTCCTGAGTTAGTCTTAGGATGTTAGGTTTCTAAGAATTCTCCATTTATTTTAGAGTATCCAATTTGTTGCTATCTGGGTGTTCCTAATACCTACTTACAATTTTTTTAAATTTCTGTAGTATTTGTTGTAATTTCTGAGGGAAATATTTTACTGTATACTCTCACAGCTATAGATGAAATGTCAATTTCTATTAGTGATAGATAATACAATTATTATAAAAATTCTTTCATAGTAACCTTTTTTCTCAGATAATATAACATGTCATTGTCAAAAAATTATTCAAGTGTTGCTTTATAATACTGGTTTGGAAGAGTAAGTAATATATGTAAGGGTAAAACTTAAAAAAAAAGTTATGTATTAATATTTATAGAATACAATTGATTCAAAAACATAATTTTGACTCCCTAAGACATGTGAACATTCACTCAGTTATTACTACCTCAAATATATGAAAAATATAAAATGTTCATATTAGCTTATTTTGAATTTAACATAATCTCAATTTAAACATGTGATTTAGAATAAGATCAGCTATTGCAACTGGTTCTAACTCAATACATGCAATAGCTTTTTGATTATTATGCAATGACATGAATGCATTGTAAATGTTCAGTCAGTAGTTTTATGTCTAAATGTCTTTCTTTTAAAAAAATTGGCTTGTGATGTCTCATTGTTTCTTACTTTGTTTTAGATCGGGGCACTGTGCAGAAGGTGGTTGTTCTTCCAACTAACAGCTCCACCAGTGGTGAACTCATTCTGGAGGAGTTAGAAGTCTTCAAGGTTTGTGTATTCTTCTATTAGCCTCAGAACTTCATGCTAAATGGAATCCTTTAATCCTATAGCCACTTGGGAGGAAAACATGATTTCATAAGAGATCAAATAAATGTATATTATAAATTTTTGAGAGTAAGAAACACCAGATAAAATAAGAAATATAGAGCAAACATTTTTGAAGTTTTATATATATAAATTAGTATATACAGCTATGCATATATATACATTTATATATACATATTTATATATGCTTATATATATATTTTTGTTTTAAGTTACCTTAACATAAAAGGATTTGCTTTTTTTCAGCTCTCAGCAGAACTTGAAGAATTTTGCCATCATTATTTTTAAAAAATGAGTTATTGTGGTCAAGGTCTAGAGATATGCATTGAAAGGGCTTTTATCATTTGCTTCACAAACCACTAAAACTCAGATGCTTTCACGTAATTGATTCTTAGATAAACTTTCTCATGTTTTGTAGCCAGAAATTTCAAGAAAAACTACTTTGTTTTCTCTTGTTTCATTGCTTTCAATTCAAATGTCCCTCTTGCTAATAAAACAAATGTTGTCTCTTTTCCACGCAAAACTTTAAGTTCTGTCTGAACTTGGGATTTTATTGTATTCTCTTTGTCTTTGAATTTTAGATTAAAAAAAAATGTAAAGAAAAAAGGCGCAATAATAAAACGCAGAGAATATTCTGTCCATTAGGCTCTTGCCTGCTCTTAGCAATATGCTATTCCTTACGTATCTGTGAGCTTGGAATAACAGTTTTGTATGGTCTTGTACACCCTCTATACTAAAATGTAGGCCATTGTAATTCAAGGAGTCTCTTTTATCGACATTTGGAAAGAGGGATAAAGTACAGCCAGATGAGATTTTAGCATTGCAAAGAAACTTTGGCATTAAATCAATCCTACTGCAGACTCCTATTTCAAACTAAACCATTTAAGCGGTAATAGTCCACAGATACAAAAGACCAGAGTCAGCCTAAAAGTGAGTAAAAGTATCACTTCTGAACCCCCAGGGGCAGAGTTTTACTAGCTCAGTAAGTTGCTTTGCTTAGTTGAGTAGACTTAGAATGTATTGATTTTATTAATATGAATTCCCACAGTCACCAAAAATATTATATTTCTAAACATAAAAATAATAAAGATGCAATGCAGTTAGACTATACTAATAAATTTTAAATGTGGAGAAATATAAAAAAGAATCAAATAGAATATAAAATTTGAGGAACTCTGGCAAATTTCCCCATGTATTATTAAATCTGCAATATTTAATGCTAGACTCACTTTGGCATAAGGTACTTTGTGATTACTGCATTAAAACTGCATTCATAAAATGTTAATTATATGCATTCAGATGTCTTTTCTATGCTTTGCTTTGTAAAGAAATTGAATGTTTCACTAGATTAACCAAAATCACATTATATATAATTTTTGTTTTCTCATTCAAGTGAATAGGAAAAAACTGACTAACCAGAATAATATAAAGTACCTTATTCTGAAATCGTCTTAAGGATAGCAAAATGTCACATTACAAAACTTTGTTTCTATATTCTGAAATTTCTTTTTTCCCCTTTTTGATAATCAGAAAACACTGAGTTTGACATAAATCGAAACATATGTATTATGGAAATTTCTTAAGGAAATTTGTTGTTTTGATCACATCCTAGCTATTTATGGACTGTTATATGGGTTATGGTGATGTTATCATTATAAAGAATAAACTCTAAGTAGAAAAGTACAGTTAGTTAAAAGGCATGTGGGAGTTATCAGTCCAAGAGAGCCACTCAAAATGGTTAAGCTTTCTTACAAATTTGTATGCCAATGATTGATAATGGTTAAATCTAGAGATTGTTACCAAATATACTTACTGTGTTCAACTTGGTATTTGTGTTACATTTTCTGATACGAGGTAAAAATTATTGGGTGTGTGTGATATCTTATGAGGGAGATGTAAGGAAACACTGCATTTAAATTACAAAGAAAATTGTTTAAGTGTTTCAGTGATATATTGTAGAATATACATACAAAGAGAGAAAAACTCAATGTAACTTTTAAAAACAGGTTTTTTATTTTTATAGAGTGCAAAACCATAATCTCTTATTTTAATCCTGCATTCAAACCATTTTTCGAAAATACACCCGTCTTTCCTAAACAATTTGAATTAGAGGTGTAACTATAGGTGGTTACCTAGGAGGAGCTAAAGCTCAATACCTTTTCTGTGTGTATGTGTATTTCTTAGCCAATATCATAACTTGTTGCATTTGCATGTTAGAGACATTACCATTTTCTCTTTTCAATATTTTTAAACTCACATAACTCCAGAAAGTGAAATAATATGGGTATAGTTGATTTTGAGAGTAATCAAATACAGACCGCTGAATTTCTTCAGGTAATCACAGTGTAATTTTTAATCTTTTAAAGGACCTAATAAAAAACACTGTATGAGTTCACTCATACATGGTATATAAAGAAACCTAATAAATATATGAACCAAATCACACCAAAATAGACTTTTAGATTATAGGACCAAATCAGTGTTTATCAGAAGGGAAGGGGAAGAGGGTGTGAACAAATCAGTTAAAATGGGTCAATTATATGGTGAAGGATAGATTTTTACTGTTGATGGTGAACTGAGTGTATGATATACAGATACTGGTTAATGATGATGAACACCTGAAGTCTACATATTGTTATACCGCAATGTTCCTTCAATAATTTTTAAAAAGTAATTAAAATTAAATTAAAAATCTAAAAAGTTAAAATGAGCTAGTAATGTTTAAAAAATAAAGTTAGAAATGAAATGAATTTCAAAAAGAACGATTTTAAAAAATCTTTGATTATTTTTCTAACTCACATTTATTAGGAGAGGGTCACTTCTAATAGTAGTTCTTTGTTTGTAGCAAAGAGGATTAATAATATGTCTTTCCAAAACTACATTTGCAGGTGCATTGTGATGTCTTTATGCAGAGTCCCTGTGTTGTGGAGAAATAAGATTGAGTGCTTTTCCACAGCCACTTCTCTCAAATACCTAGATCTAATCCTGAGTTATTTATTGGATTCAACGTGCCAAGAATACCTTTGTAAATTCTCTAGCTTCTCAAATATTTATTTCTTTACTACTTGTATTGATAGATGCATTATAATTGTTACTCTTTTAGTTTATGCATATATTGTGTAATAATCTTTTCCTTCTCCAATAGAGGAAATGTACTTTATAGACAAACACTGCCAAACTTTGAAAGCGTATGTACATATAAAATGCATTATTAATTTCTTGAATTTTAAGAGAAAAGAGAATGCAGATATTCTTTTTAAGAACTGCTTGAGTAACTAACAATGTTTTTCTGATTTTTAGAATCATGTTCCCATAACAACAATGAGAATTTCATCCAAAAAGGTAAAAAAATTATTTCTGTGTTGTGTAAAAAATGTATTATAAAAAAAGGAACCAATAATTTTAGTTTTAGCAAAATAATACCACAAAATCACCTTTAATTTAAAAGTGGAAATTCTTAACTACTAGGGAAAAACAAATTAGGTATAATTTTATATAAAGATATGTCAGAACAGAACATATATATATAGCAAAATATTCCAACACTTTGTAGAATATTTATTATCAAATATTACAGTGTGTGATGCCAACCAAAATAAAAATAATCTTTCTGAAGGAAGAATTCAGCATTATGGTTGAGCTCCTGTATCCTCACAAACATTCTCAGGAACTGGAACTGAGTCGTCAATCTTTTGAGTTCCTGCTGCTGTCACATTTGAAATGCATTCTTATATGCTTATTTCTAAGTAAGTGCTATGTTTTAGGATTTATATGTGTCATTAAAAGAATCCGAGTATCTCATAATCAGCTGCTTTAAGGTTCAGTGTCTGTGGAAGAAATATTTGACTGTAATGATCAGAAATGTTTTATCTTCTAGTTTTTGCTTGCATGTATAATGATCACAGAAAAAAAAGCCCAATTCTAGTCTCTACATGTTGTAAAAAATGTGTCTCTACAGCCCCCAAAGATATGATCTCTAAAACAATAATTATGAGTGAAATAGTAAAGTCAAAAATGATGCAGATGTCTTCAGCATGGGAGTCACATGCGCTTGTATCCCAACCTAACTATACATTATGAACAAATCATTTAACTTCACTGATCTAAGTTTCTGTCTCTGCATGGTAATGCCTTTCTTAGAAATGAGTTAATTTATACAAATTGCATAAAATAAAGTTGGTGCTTGGTAAATGGTGTTTATAAGAACATAAAACTTGTTTTTCTTGGAATATGGAATAAAGGTTTTATATATCAGTACAACTGATGATCCAACTTTTGTTCTTTTCACCATATTTGGTCTGTTACAGATGAAGAAGGATTCCACAATCTTGTGCTCTTTTCACTTGACTAAATTTTTTGAAGAAAAGTAAATAGAGTACAATAGGACTGAAGATCTCATCTGTAAAAATGTTTGTAGAGTGTATAATAAACATTTTCCCAAATAACAAGAAGCCATTCGTCATTTTCCCCGGTGTCCTAGGGAGATAATCCCATATAAGAATTGTTTTTGAAGTTAGCAGGGAAGTCCTTTGTTTACAGTAGTTTAATGGAAAGAGAAAGTATTAGAGCAAAATGGACACATACTTATTTGTGTGACATAGTGTTTTCCAGTACAGTGTAGTTACAAGTTTCCACCTGTAATTCAGTTTGTGAACCTGTAGTTCACAATCCATTCCATAAGATTGTAATATGCAACATGTACATACACACAGGAAACACTGATTATGAAATGTCTTCAACATTTTATATTTTAAATGTTTTATTAAACCAGTTAGACTCGGGGCAGGGTAATTATCTGATTACTTTAGAATTCACTTCCACAACTGCACAATGCATTATTTTGTCAATATGAGATGACTACAGTTTGCCAGCGGCACTGGCATGTATTTAAATACAATGAATTTTGTACCTTTCCTACTGTTCAAACTATTTTTATCCATTTTATGTTCCTTTATTTTCTAATTTATTCTTACATTCCACAAAGTAGAAAATTGTTGCATTATTAAAAAAGATAATTTGTAGAATGAAACTAACTGTAACTTTTCCTCAAATAAACCAATTTCCTTACAATATTTTAATGAAACTAAAAATTCTCTATTAGATTTTCTATTAATATACTCAATAAACAAATTAAAATATAACCTAGAGAGCTGATAATGACCAAAATATGCAGTTGCTTTCTTAAAGTGTGAATATTAACTAGGAATCAAACATTTCTATCATAATTTCTGAAAATGTAATTGAATAAAATAATAATTTTGCATTAGACATAATAAAGTAGATGGAATTTAAATAATGGATTATAATTAAAATGTTATAAACTATAGTTTGTCAACTGATGGTTTACTACTGTTAATATATATTCATTCACCACTATGAACCAGAAACTATGCTAAGCATTTTACAGAGAGTGAGCCCAATTATGTTTAGTTCTTATAAAAACATACAGGGTAGGTGTGATATTTCCCAACTTTACCAACATTCAGGGAAGTTACACAGAAAATGAAGCTGAACTGAGATTTGAATCCAAGAAGTCTGCCTCTAGAAACTAGGAGACCAATGATGACCCCACTAACTTAATGTTTATGTTGTATGTATAGATAGATATGAAAATATATAGATGTGTGTGTACATATGTGAACACACATGCTTGTATTCAAGTTTCAGTTTATATATTCTGTGTAAATTTAAATTATATAATATCAGTCATTTATAAAATAAGAAGTGTCAATTAGAAAATTACCCCTTCAACTCTTGAGAACCATTTAATGCACAGCTAAAGGAACTGAAGCACTATCTTAAGAAGAATATCTTGACACCCTACCAAAGAAGGAGAATGAAATCTTTATATCTTACTAGGGTGTTGGTGACTGTGGGCTCATACTGAAATTTTAAGATGTATCTAAATATAAATAGTGCTCTTCTTTTAAATAATTTTAAAATTTCTTTAATGAGAATATTTCATTCTCAAAGGCATGGAAAAAATTTTAAATTGTATCTAATACTTACTATCAACTTTTCCTCCTTAACTTAAATGCCCTTTATTTTAAACTTGACTTTCCAAATTTGCAAGGTGACTGCTTGCCAGACATGAAAAGTAAGAAAGCTGCCTTGTGCTTTGCCAGGAGACAGCATTCAAAGAAAAAAAGAAAACATCATAATTTAAATCTGTAATGCATTAGCTCAATTCTGAGAGAACAATGAATCCCAATGTCTAAAACACATTACTATTATACATAGTCCTTTGAGTTTGTTTTTTTTATCTAAACAGGGAAGTGGTAATGTTATAGGCATATTAACATAGGAAAATTCTATTTATTTTGGCTTTATACCCTTCTCTACTTTGCTTCTCGTTTTTAGTCTATTTCAAAATGAGTCCAAGGGTTTGTGGGCATATATTATAATGTGTTCCTGCTGAAAGTCTTCTTTTAACTTCCACATCTGAAATAAATCATCATCATTCCTCTAATAGCAACAGTTATATGTGAGCTCCAATGAAGGAGTTTCCCAAGTGTCTTTGCATCGGTGCCACATCTATGGTACAGCCTGTGCTGACTGCTGCCTGGCAAGGGATCCTTACTGTGCCTGGGATGGTCACTCTTGCTCTAGGTTCTACCCAACTGGGAAGCGGTAAGTCCTAAACATCCTTCTAAAAATCCAAACTGATGTCACCAGGCAACAGAGTAATGCTTCACATCATTTGAATCAGGGAATCAGTTCTACTGTGATATTCTTTAAAAATGACATTTAACTTACTAGCAATGTTTAGCACCTCATACAGTTCTTGGATGGTAAAAATGGTCATGCTTTATAACAAGATACTCAAGAAGTTAGATTACAGTTATTTTGGAAGAATTCCTTTTTCGCTTTAAAGATTCTCTGCAACATAATCCCTCACCTGCAGCTGATCAAATTTTCAAGCAGCATTTAACTTTTTTTTTGCATTACCTAGTTTTATCATCTTTTGATTTAGATGCTTCAGTATATCCTTTAATCCCATCTTCTTAGGATTTCTCTCTGCTATTTATTCTCCTGGTATAAATCACTTGTCCTAGTTCAGGTAACAGGAACTTACTCAAGGTTAAGAACCATGATTTGCTTTCAAAACCTTTATGACCATGTGAGTTTATGATTGCTGGTTAGATGAAGAGAGAAAGAAAAACTGAAGCTGAGTTCCTTTTATTCAAAAGAGAATATGATGCAGGAAGTCCAGCAACATACTGTACCAAGTTGGAAGGGATCATCAATAGATAAATTGATAATAGAGTAAAGAATATTCAGATTTCAAGGTCAATCAACCTTACAACTATTTTCAATTAAACTTTGATCTGGATCATGATGGGTCAAGGGACCAAAACCTATAGAAAAAATAGAGTTGGTGTGCCCTGGTGGAGCAATGGTTAGGTCAGTCACCTCCAAAGGAGTAAGCTACGTACTCCTGAGTTCAGGTCCCAGGCCCTGGGGAAGCAACTAGTGTGAACAACTAAATAACAATACAATAAAGATGCTTCTTCCTTGTCTCTCTTCCTTCCTGCCTGCCTGTTCACTTTGATTCTTGCCTTCACCTTTTCTTTAAAAAAATTTTACTCTTAAAAATAAAGTAGGGTCAGTAAAATAGGCAAGTAACTCCAGTAGTAAGTACCAATGAACTTTCAAGTAAAACCAGAAAGATGATGGTGTTTTATAACTCCTTTATTTTCTGTTTTATATATATATATATATATATTTATATGTATATATTTTAAAACAACTCCAGTACTTCTACATAAAAAGATTATTCTGAAAGTTTTATCTATTAGTTCAACATACACACACATATATGTATATACAATGTGTGTGTGTGTGTATAGATATATATACACACATATAAATGGAACAGTTATTTACCAGGCAGTGTTCTGTAGCTTGACCTATAGCATGAAAAACAGAAACAACAAGAAGACAAAACCATGTGCCTTGAGGGATAAGAAATTGTAGATGAGAAAACAGAAAATAGGCAAATAAGGAAACCATCTGGTATATCAAATATTAAGATCTCTGGATTTATTTTTAATTTTTTATTTCTTTTGACTTGAACATGACAAAGAATGGCACCACAGGCATTATGAAGGAATATTGTGTTCTAGAGAGAGGCATCAGAAATCCTTAAACCTGGTATGGTATAATTGTTCAGGAAACAACATCAGCACTAATGAGATGAGAAAAAGGAAATGTAGAAAGAAATGAAATCAGAATGCTAGATGACATAAGACTCAGTAATGCATGGAGAGCCTTTAGTTAGCATGGAAAGGAAAACTACCAAGGGTTTTGTGATATTCACACTATCATCCTAACACCACAGATCATGATCATAACCATATCCTATAATAAATGAAAAACCAAAACTGTCTTACAGTTCTTTACTATTACAATAATGTGCCAGGTATTAAAAGATGTATTATGTATTGAAAAATAAAGTAGTAATTCTTTAAAGAACTATCTTGATGATCTCTAGTAGTGTCCTCTGTCAGAGAGAGCAATATATATATATATATATATATATAAATTTGATAAACATATCTGATTTTAATGTTTTTATTCCTCTTGTTAACTTTTATCTTTAAGAGTAAAATGATTAAGGGATACATAACAACAAACCCAATTAAGTTGAATACTCATTTATACATACACGTTTCTGCATTGATAGCAAATAATCAATTTGCTTCTGTATTCCCAATATTTAAAGAGAGCTTCTTCTTTCTCTCTGATTGCAACTTTCAAACTCACTATTCATTGCTCAGATAATTTCAGATGCTCTATTTTTATTTGTTGCACAATCACTACAATTTGAAACACACACACAGATAGAAAGAGAGAGTGAATCTGAGATTCAGGAAATTAAATAATCAGTGTAAATTTTTAAGTGCTATTTAAAAAATGACCAGCTTACAAAGACTGTGTCTAAATTTTTAGAATGCTTAAGGTGGAGATACCTAACTAAATGGATCCTGAATAAACTTTAAAACATCCATAGGGGTATTTGGGGAATGACCAGGGAAATTTTAATGTAATCATATACTATTACTGAATCATAGCTTTAGTATGATAATGATATTTTATCATGTAGGGAAATTACTTATTTTTAGAAAATGCATGCTAAAGAACTGAAGTAAATTAAGTCTGCAACATATGTTTTGAAAGTTTTTTATGTGTATATCTAATATATACATATTACGTACTTGCACATAAAGGAAAAATAAGTATGGTAAAATGAAACAATCTAGATAACCAATGTTCATTGTACTCATACATAATTTTTCTGAAGATTTGGAAGTTTTTCAAAATAACTAGGTGAAGAAAAATGCTTATTCTAGTAAATAAAGAATTTTGTTTGTTTACATTAAATGTCCTTATTCTATTTCTGTATCATTTGTTTTGGAAACATTTTCATATATATGGAAAGTATAAGAAAATGTTGACTTTTGTAAGAGAAATGTTTATTTAGGGAAAAATTTATAAGACAAGAGGCTAGTAGTTTGGGACTTTGGAACATACCATTTTAGAAAATTTTCGATAAATGTCTCTAAATTAATAATTTTCACTATTAATCTAGAATTTACCCAGGAAACTCACATATTATGAGATTGATCACTAGACTATATATTTTGATTGAAAAACAAGGCTAGATATATACTTTGTCATTGAAACATTGAACAGAAATGTCAGCTGGTATATAAACAGACATTGTTTTTCTTTATGAAAGTGTAGCCATTCAAAGATTGTGAAATTAAAAATGCATTATTTTAAATGTTTGTTCTAAGTCCCTTTCACATATGTGGTTACTTACAGGAGAAGCCGAAGACAAGATGTGAGACATGGAAATCCATTGACTCAATGCAGAGGATTTAACCTAAAAGGTATTAAAAATGAGCAATGGTTAGACTTCATAAGCAGCAGTGTGCTCCATAAGCAGCAGTATGCTCCATATCAAATTCAAGTATGAGAAACATTGTAATAAATTCAAGTCTTGTGTTTTAAAGAAAGATTCACCTTAAAAAATTCTAGTATTTATATAAAGTGGTTAAAAATTAAATGTGCTATGTAAAGTATACCAAGAATGGTGAAAAGTGTCTGCAGATAGAGATACCTTGGTTCTGCTAGTTGGTAGGTCATTCATAGAGAAGATAATTCTGTAATTAGTTATTGTATTTTCTTTTTGAAATAAAGCATTTGACTTTTGATGCATACTGAAGGTCCTATAGAAAAGCACATTTTTGTTTAAAGTGTGTATTTCCATGGCATTAAGTCCATTCACATTGAGTGGCAGTCAATACCACCATACATCTCCAAATATTTTTCATCTTCTCGAAGTGAAGTTCCATACCCAATAACACTACCTTTCTAGTTTCTCCTCCCCTAGTCCCTGACAGCCATTATTCTTTTTACTGTCTCTGAATTTGACTACTCTAGGTCCTTCATAGCTGGCTTATTTCATTTAGAATAGTATCTACTTTAGGATTCATTCAAATTGTAATGTGTCAGAATTTCCCTTCTGTTTAAAGATTGATAATATTCCATTATATACATATGTATATATGTATGTATATATATGCTTATTTTGAATAGTCCTTCTGTAAACATGGATGTACTTCAGTGCCGTGGGTTTACAATTTTACAACCATCCCACATACTTTTGATAATTCTGCTTTTTGTCTTTCAATGACCTAATCCTCTCTCCCACCTGAAGCCCACCAACCAGAAAGATATCTCCAGGTACTTCCTCCTGACTCACAAAGGTGTTTCAGATGTTCTGTTTTTAACAATTAGTACTGAGACTTCTATTTATAATCTTTTTAAATATAATGTTTTCTTTAGTCAAGAATGACAGTGTTGTTACTAAATACAACAACTACAAGGAGAAAATTAAGACAGATGTTGCTTCATTATTCCATACATTCAATTGAGGGAATAAACCAACCCTACCAATTCTCTGTTTACTGAGTATTTTGTAAATGTGCTTGTCAGTCCCCATTAATAGTAGTTTAATCATAGTGGTAGGTAATGATAAACAAGCATCAACATTGACTTTACCAGGCCTGAGCTAAGTGCTTTTTTATGGATTACCTCATATAAAGCTCCAGAAACTATAGTAAAGCAAGGTCTATTATTGTGCCCAATTTATGAATTTGAATCCTGTAGGTGTCTTAACTACCACATGATTATACTAAATGCCCTTCCTAATTTAAGAATTTCAGTAAAGAATCTGTATGAAAATACTATAATATAAAGTCAAGTAAAACTGAGGCAAGGAGCAATCAAGTAACTTGTCAAAGTTTACACAGACAGTTTTGATGAAGTCAGGATTTTGTCTCATCTGTCTTTGATTCCAGATAATGTGTTTTTAATTACTACATCACTCTGTGGTCACACGTTGCTTTTTTTCCTTTACCCGCTTCTGAATTTCATCTATACCACGGTAAAAATGGAGTTTAGGGTGGGATGAACCTGACTTCATTGTATTGCTGGTCCTTACTAACTCTTTAACTACGGATGTTTCCTTATAACTCACAGCCTCAGTTTGCTCAACAATGAAAGGTTGAAAAAAATGTGATAATTAAATATAATAATTAAATATTCAAGGTGGTATTAATTGCATTCCCTAGTGTAAAGTATTGCTTTAATAAACACAGATTTCGTATATTTTTCCTTTCCTCAAGACTAAGCAAAACATGTAAACAAGTATGTTTCTTAAGGGATTATGACTGTCTTTGAGTCAGAGATGACTAACAGAGTTCCTCCCAGCTTTTGTAGAAAAATAAACGTTCATCTAGAGTAATATGCTCAAAATTTCATTATAGCTCTGTCTCATTTTATGTTTGCTTTTCAGCATATCGAAATGCAGTGGAAATTGTTCAATATGGAGTAAAAAATAACACCACTTTCCTTGAGTGTGTTCCCAAGTCCCCTCAGGCATCTATCAAGTGGTTGTTACAGAAAGACAAAGACAGGAGGAAAGAGGTAAGTAATGTCCTAGCACAGCAGCAATCAATCAGGGCTTTGAGAAGAGCATTTAATTATCATTCCTCAGTGAGGTTCAGAGCAAACAAAAGGGGAAGCATATGAACATCCTTTCATGTCTTTGGAATGACAAATGACACTTTCTTTAAAATCCTCTGTCCAGAGAGTTGATAGATTCATTAGAAATCCTCTCTGCCTACTCACCTCTGTAACACGGTGATTGAAATAAGAGATTGGCACTCAGACAGGGGTATTGATGTGAGGAAGCATTTGTAAAAGAAACAAGATGTGTGCAAATCCAGAAGCCAATTCTCACACAACAGCACCTTTGTATGATTCACCAGATAAAAAGGAACGAAAAAAAAAAAAACATAAAAGTTCAATTTTCCTTAGCAAAAATTACATTCCATCATAACCTTTATGACAAAAGCATTTTTCTGTCATGTGGTAATCTGTTTCCATTGCTTTATTATTAATAACTGCCAGGTTTGGTTAGCAAATATGTGAAATCATCGTTTATGGGACCATTTCCTTTATTTAGTGATGGAAAAAAACTCCATTTTCGAATAAAAGGACACTTACATTAACCCTTCACTGATTGGAAAGTGCTGTTTTAGAAGAGAAACATTGTAAAATGATAAAGGGTGAAATATTGTAAATAATAAATTCCATAATATTAATGTCATGTTGTCCTGACAAATGAGAGGAAGAGGAAAACTATGTATGTTTGTGTTAAGACTTAGGGTAGTCTAAAATGCAATGCTATTATCAGCACATCATAAAATCTAATGGAGCTAAGGAGAAAATGGAGCCTTCTGCATTTTTGTGTATTCTTCCATTGTTGGCAGTTTGGGGACTATAAATTAAGTTATTTAGGGTTTTGTGGAATGGATACATTTCCAACCTATAGAACACAGACACTGCATCGGTTACTGTAATGGTTGACTCCATATGAGAGAATATTCTGATAGCTCTTAGATCTGCCTATCAAAGATATATAAGCTGTTAAAAAAAATTGTGTACCTCCTATCACTGGAATGTAAAACCAGAGGATCATGACTATTTGCATGAGAAGACAACTTTCTGGGGGAAAGTTTAGCTAGGGACTATTCTTGCCCCCAGAATTTATGATATAATAATCTTTAAAAATTTATTAATAACAATTGTTAAATTAGGTTTTCTTTGTTGCAAAGTCTGTCATATGAGTCTTAACATTTCTACAGTCTAGTTAATTTTAAATTATTTTCAGTGGATGCAAATTATAATAACAAACATCTTTCGAAGTAAACTCTGGATTAAAAGTCATAATGTGTGACAATTATCCTACAGAAATGAAGTTTTTAGGATACAGCATGACACATGGACATGAAAGTTTTTAGATATGTAGGTGAACTGGAATGCTAAAATTCAAACAGGAATTACTAGCATGTATAAAATGTTTTTTAAATAGTAGAAAAAGTTAAATAGAATGTTATATAATACATGAATATAATATCTGTTATTTAAATTTTAAACAGTATATACAGATTTGAATAAATACTGCAGAAATTATTAAATGAAATTAAAAAGGAATATGTTACAGATTTAATCTCTTATAATGTTTTACTCTTTTATTTCAGAGTATTCAAGAATATAGGAAATCAAATATTACTGTCTTGATTTTTTGTCTAAATGCAAAAACATAAGAATGCTGAACTTTAAAGTGAAAAATTTCAGAAAAGATTTACAATTTAAGAAAATGTTAAATCTAATACAATTATGAAAACTTATTCTGCCCAGAATATAAGCACAACACAATTCTATTTATTCGTTAAAAAATAAAAAGAAAAGAGGGAAGAAAGGAGTGAAAGCAAGCAGAGGCAGGCAGGCAGGAAGAGAGAAAAATAAGCACTTTTATTTATTTTTATTTAGTTTTTCAAGCTGGTTGTACCCTCCAGCCCAAAAAGCAAACCCAATCCTTGGGATACATGTGAATTGTGCTGGTCAGAAGCCACTGACCAAGCTGATACTCCACCAGGGTGTGCCTATTTATTCTCAATTAAATAGAATAAACTCTTAATATTTTTTTATACTTTTATTATTTAGGGAAACATTTACTTATTTTAATATTAATGAATGTAAATATTGTAATCTTTTAAGTAAGACAAACAGTAAAATCTCATGGGAAAAAACTGTAAATAGTACACATTAAATAACTTAAAGGGAAAACTAAAAGCCCTTCTCCTTCCCAGAGGATAAGGCTATCAAAGAATGTTATTTTCAATTATATATTCTTCTAAATATTCTCCATAATTTACTTATTTCCTTCCCTCCCTTTCTTCACCCAATCTTACATTTTTCTTTCTGTCACACACATACACATTTTATTATCACTACATGTATAGTGATGTCATTCTTCTTAAATATATAGAATTCCACTGTTTAAATGTACCTTAAGTTTTTAGTTATCTACCATATGAGTTATTGCTTGATTTTTCTTTTATCAAAAAAATCATGTAAATAAATATTTACATAGTTATGAAGTATATCTTCAGTTTAAATTCCTGAAAGTGAAATTTATGCATTAAATATTATATACATGCTGTGCAGATGTTAAAATTGATCTCCAAATTTTTGCCTGCATTGCACAAAGAGAAAATGCTTTCTTTAATTTCTGAATCCATTTTTACATAATTTGAACTATTTTTGAGACACATTTAAACTTAAAAAATTAAATTAACATCAAAATTTTGCTTCATATATCTCTGTCCTTATGTCTGTCAAGTACCCTCTTCCCTATTCTGTTTTATTGTCTGTTTTTTGGTACTATAATTTCCCATTTTGTGTGTGTTATTAAGCCAGTCTGTTTTTAATTTGAATATACTAATCATAAAATATGTATTGATACAGAAATTTCACAATTAGGAAAACATTTCACATGCATTCCTTTTTTATTACTTGGGTCACACCCATGGACCTTTGACCCCTGGCCCCAGGACAGCCTAGAACCAGCACCTGACAATCCTCAGTCCCCATGACCCTCAACCCACAACACTCCCAGCCATGCCAGGAACCAGTGTGCCTACTGCACCTCAGGATCTGACAGTCCCCACACTACCTCAACCCAGACCCAGAGATTCAAAAACATATACTTGGGGCACCAGATTGATGTGGTGATGAGTCCCATCCCCCCAACTCCAACTACAGAATGCTGCCTTCTGCCTAAGAGTGTAGTGGAGCATACAGGGGTGGCCTGTGAACTTGGTCAGCGGCTGAATAGCTACAGGAAGGGAGACCCCTGCCTGCACCATAAGCAAGAAGTTCTAGTCTGTGTGCACAGAAAACTATACCTAGCTGCCCTATGAACCTCCCTGTGCTGGAGACCTGTTAAACCTCTAAGAACCACCTGAAACATCAGAGGCAACAGCAAGAGGACATCCTAGAGAGAACTGGTCTCACTCCCACTGAAGTCAAGGGGCTGGGGACCTACCACATCATCATACAGTTAGGAAGAAACCCAAAAGTAAAACTAAAAGGAAAGCCACATTGTTAAATTCAAGGCAGAGAAGAAAGCCATGAAAAAATCTAAGACATCCCCCCAAAACAAACAAACAAACAAATCAGAAATGGAAGATGCCAGGAGTTTACCACAGAAGAACTCCATTGATATTCTTGAGACATCCTAACAGATAGAATTCGAAATAAGTGTTGTATAAAAGCTTGTATGAGAGCCAGGAGGCATACACAGCTACCCAAAAGAGATTGGAAAACCTCAGAAAAGAAGTGACAGATTAAAGGGAATATTTAACCGAAGAGATTAGGCCATGAAGAAAATCCTAGGCAATAGGAATTGAAGAAAATATGGAAATCTCCACAAAGAGACTCAGTCTTACCAAAAGATATCAGAAATTGAAGACAAGAAACTGAGGCAACCCTTGTGAAACAGGAAATAAAAGATTTAAGGAAAAATTAAGAAAACCTATGAGAAATATCTGACAATATGATAAAAACATAAGGATAATCGGTGTCCTAGAAGGAGAGAAGAGGAAGAAAGAAGCAGGCAACCTGTTTAAAAAAGTAATTGCAGAGACTTTCCTATATCTCTTACAAAAAGTAACCAAAAGTTCCAAGAAACAAAGAGAAAACTTGAAATTTTGAAATGTTCAATTACCTATTCCCAGGCACATCATAGTAAAACTAGCAAAAGCCAGCAATGAAGAAAAACTATTCAAGGATGCTAGAGAAAGAAAAATGTAACTTACAAAGATGGCATCGGGCTATCATTAGACTCTCAGCAAAAACCCTTCACGCCAGGAGAGAGTAGAATAATGTATTAAAAATAATAGAAGACAAAAACTGCTGGCCAAGAATGTTCTACCCTGCAAAATGATCATTCAAAAATAATGGATAAGTAAAGGTTCCCAGTGACAAAAATAAGTTAATGAATTTTCTATCACCAATCTTGCCATTCAAGAAATCTTGAAAAGGGCCTTACAATAGAGAAACTAAAACAAATTTAAGACTTGGTGAAGTCTTAAGAATGTTGACAAACTGGAAAGCAAAATCAAGAACTAAGAAAGGACCAATAAGAGAGAACAAAAAATATTAAAAGGTAAAAGAAAAACACGGATCTGTATGAATATATAAACATGATATGGCATCATAAAAAAATTTAATATGCCAGTGCTATTAGACACAATCCATGTGGTGGTCATAAACCCAATTCTAAAGAAATACATAGCTAGGAAGTGGTTAAAACTAATATAATAGACACTGAAATGTATTCAAAGAAAATCACAAACACAAATCAGCTGAAAATCAAGCAACAGGCACAGAAAGTCAACAGAAAATAAAGGATGAAATGACTGTAATAAAGTCCTACATTTCTGTCATCACCCTAAATATGAATGATTGGAACTCACCAATCAATAGATAGTGGGTGGCTGGATGGATCAAAGAAAAGGCCCATTAATATAATGCCTTCAATAAACTCCTCAGATCTTAAGATAAAAATAAGTTGAAAATCAAGGACTATAGAAAAACAAATAAAAGCAACATTGTTGAAAGGAAATCAGGAAATGCAGTGCTAATATCAAGTAAAACAAACTTTCTGCTAAAAATTATATCACAAAGCAGGGATTGACACTACTATATTATGGTCAAGGGAGAATTCCATCAAGAAGAAATAACTATAATCAACATATGTGCACCCAATGCAGACCACCTAACTATGTAAAAGAAATAATGACAGAGCTAAAGGCAGACATTGACATTAATACAATAATATCTGGGACTTCAACACTCCACTTACATCAATATATATATTATCCAGGCAGAAAAGCAACAAAGAAATAAGGACCTAATTGAAACAATAGATCATATGGACCTGTCAGATATATACAGTGTTCTGCCCCATCAAAAATGAATATATATTCTTCTCATGTGTACATGGAACATTCTCAAGGATGGACCATATCCTGGGACACAAAATAAGTATCAGAAATTGTAGTTAGATTGAAATTATAGAAAGAATCTTCTTTGACCATGAGGGTGTGAATTAGAAATGAACCAGAAGTACAAAACTGGAAGAATCACAAAGTTATGGAGATTGAACAACATGATTCTGAACAACTCATGGATCAACTGATAAATTAACTGAAAATAAAGAAACAAGCTACCAGGGCATATGGGATGTGACAAAATCAGTTCTGAGAGGAAAGCTGATAGCCATACAAGTCACTTCCTGACTTCAACCTATACTATGGAGCAATCATTATCAAAATAGTATGGCACTGTAACAAAAATACATCAGTGGAATAAAATTGAGAGCCCTGAAATAAGTCACACCTGTATGGACATCACTCATGATCAAGGTGCCAGATGCATTAAGTGGAGAAAGTCTATTCAGCAAATGGTGTTGGAAAAGCTGGAAAGACATCTTCAAAAAAATAAAAGAAAATAAAAAAGGAAGAAACTATGTTGCTTATTATCATCATACACAAAATTAGCTCAAAATCGAATGGATCAATGACCTGAATATAGAGCCCACATACATAAAAAAACTTACAATAAAAACGTCTTTGGAGAAAGAACACTACATTAAAAGAAACCAAAGTAAAAGTAAACAATTGGTATCAAACTGTGAAGTTTCTGCACAGCAAAAGGAACTACCACTAAAGCAAAAAGACAAGATATTCACACAACACTCATCAATAAAAGCTTAATCTCTAATCTATACAAAAAACTCAGACACCTCAGCAATAAAAAAGCAAATGACCCACTCAGGTAATGGGCAGAAGAACTGAACAGAAACCTATCTAAAGAAGACACACAGATGGATTATAGATATATGAAAAGATGTTCTACATTACTCTTCATCCGAGTAATGAAAATAAAACCCACAATGAGGTACCATATGACATAGTGAGAAGACTGAAACAATAGGTATTGGAAGGGATGTGGAGAAAAAGGAACCCTCCTACCATAATGGTGGAAATGTTCATTGGTTTAACATCTTTGGAAAAATGTACTGAGATTCCTCCAAAAAATAAAGATGGATCTACCATTTGATCCAGCAACCCCATTCCTGGACATATACCCAAAGGTTTATAAAATCTCTCATCAGAAAAAAATATCTGCACCTCTGTGTTCATAGCAGCACAGTTCACAACAGCTAAGACATGGAAATAACCTTGATGCACATCAACAGATGATGCATAAAGAAGCTGTGGTATATATATTCAATGGAATTCTATGTAGCTACTAAAACAATCTGGATGGAACTGAAGGGGATCATGTTAAGCAAAATAATCCAAAAAGAGAAAGAGAAATACAGGATGATTTCACTCATATGTGGAATAGAATGAAATAAAACAAATGAACATACAAATGTCAACAAAATTAACAGAACACAGGACTGTGGTTACCAGGGAGATGGAGAAGAGGAAGGGAAGGAAAGAGGGTGAAAGGTGGTGGCAAGGGCACTGGAATTCTGTTGGTGGTGGTTTGTGAGATGCAATTTATACTGAGATGCAATTTTAGTAAATTAAAATGAATGTAACTTTGTGAACAAAATAAATAATAAATATTACTATTTTTAGAAAATGTTTTGACTTGGATCAAATTTCCTTTTACCTCAGTGAAAGAGTATTTCAGAGTGTGTTGTTAAGGGTCTTCTTACCATATAAATTTTTATCTGTTCATTGAAAAAACTAGCTGGAACTATAAGGAAGATGGATTTTAAGCATTTAGCTATATCCTGTAATTCATAATTTTTCCACTATAGACCTATAAAATAATTAAATATTAATCTGATAACTTTTTATTACCATTTTCTTGGAAAATAAAACCACTTAGAAAAGTTAGAAATACAGGACATTCCAACTTATTTTTAGTCATTCCTCACAGTGGGATAATTGAATGATGTTCAAACTGCTTCTGTTGCTTATATAATGTTTGGTTAGGAAACCATTCATTCCATGAAAAGGTAAAATTCATTCCTTTTTTGTGGTTTCATGTTTTTACTAAAAGTGAGTAATTCTTGTCACACTAAAAGGGGAAAACTCCAGGATAAAATAAATTTTTAAAAAAGGTATGAAAATAGACATTTCAACTTATAGATAATCTCTTTTTTTATGTTTGTTGACTGTGATTCACCCTCCAGAAGCAACCAAAAGTCTGCTTTTTATCTAGAAAAACAAAGGAATGCACTTTAATGCACTATCCAAAGACAATGCGCTTTTGCTACTTTTGGCTATACGAGTGACAATTTCTTTAATAGATTCCATACCCCTGAGCAAAAAAATGAAAAAAGCAATGAGACAGAACCTAAATTTGTTTCCATTAAGAATGAAGCTAACTAGTACTCCTTGTTTTTGCCATGATTATGAGAACCATCAATGTTCTATATATATTGGTCATATCATATGTTACATGTCTCTCTTTTAGGTCAAGCTAAATGAGCGAATCATAGCCACCTCACAAGGACTCCTGATCCGCTCTGTTCAGGATTCTGACCAAGGACTGTATCACTGCATTGCAACAGAAAACAGTTTCAAACAAACCATATCCAAGATCAACTTCAAAGTTTTAGATTCTGAAATGGTGGCTGTTGTGACAGACAAATGGTCCCCGTGGACCTGGGCCAGCTCTGTGAGGGCTTTGCCCTTCCATCCAAAGGACATCATGGGGGCATTCAGCCACTCTGAAATGCAGATGATTAATCAATATTGCAAAGACACTCGACAGCAACATCAACAGGGAGAAGAATCCCAAAAGATGAGAGGGGACTATGGCAAGTTAAAGGCTCTCATTAATAGCCGGAAAAGTCGAAACAGGAGGAATCATTTGCCAGAGTCATAATGTTTCCTTACATGAGGCTTGTGCTTCCAGTGGCACATGGTCTGCCTTCAAAGATCATATTTTGAGCAAAGAATCTTATACTTTATCCATGAAAAATTCCTGAGAAAGGTGGTTACTCACTCCCACAGTGAATGTTACATGAACTGAAATGAGCATGCATTTTCTTGTATGATATTGACTAGCACTAGACATGTCATGGTCCTCATGGTGCAAATTAATATTTAACTTAACTCAGATTTTATTTATATCTTTATTTACCTTTTCTTCAAAATAAATATGGAGGCTGTAAAACTAGAATTCTTACAACCCTCAATTGAACAAGGGCCATAACCCCAACATGTTCCTTCTTTTTTTTCATAGAGTTTAGAGTTCTAATTGTCAATGATTTTATATATGTAAACAAAGGCCAGGTTTACAACTTTTACATAAATGCATATAACAGAGTAACTGTCAAAAGAAATGTAGCGTAGTTAATAAAGAAAAGGGTATCTAAAAGTTGCATAAATCATGAGTGACTCATACAGAGAAAACAGGAGTTTATATGCTTCCAGTGAAAAATATTAAAAGTGACAGTTGTTATTTGCCATTGTTCTTTATCCCCGTATTTCAGGAAGATAAAATGAATGACTCTTTGATGATAGAGACACCAATGAATGATAAACATGTTTGATCGGTGTTTTTAAAGTTTAGGTTTATATTCTTATGTTATCATCTTCTAAACAAAAGCATCTTTCTTTTTTTGGAAGTTATTTAAGTTATTCTGGATCTAGAAGATATAATATTGCACTGTTCAGGTGGATTACTGTGTTCTAATTTTTTATTCTTTTTGGCAAATTAAATAATATGAGAAGAAAAAATGTTAAAGTATCAAACCTGTATATGAGGAGTGAAATCATCAAATGGAAAAAATGTAGAAAATGCAGTTTTATTAAGAAAAGTTTATGAAACATATAGATTAAGTTTTGACTTCAAAAGTTATTAAAGTGTTTAGTTATCACATCTGTTTCAATTTACCAACCTTAACATACTCGTTTTGACATCACGAATTCATTTTAGTGATCTTTTGTGTAAGTCAAAAAATGAAAATAAAATCTAATATGAACACAAATAGATATACTTTCTTTTAATAGAATATTGATACATTATGTTCACTGGTATTGAAATACAAACATCTGTTAAGATTTTTGTTGAGTAAAATAATTATCTTCTAATTATGTTTGGATCATTTTATTACAATAATTTACTCCAAATAACAATTAGATGAGAGAAATATGATTTTTCTCTATATTCTCATATTTCTTTTAAAAAATACAACATTTGCACTTTCATTTTATCACTTCATATTTTCTGGTGCAGACAAAAACTGCATCATACAGCTATTCAAAATCTAGTACAAAAACTGTATTTATAGTTAATAATCCATGAATGTAATCAAAGTAGGTATATCACCTTTTGAAGCATTGCAGTATAGAGCTCCAGGAACTAATATCATTATCATAATAAAGGTAATTGTGAATCAGAATTTAAGAAAATGATTTTTATTTATTGGTGGCAAATTATGACACAAGAGGAAGTCTTGATGAGGCAAAAATAGCAGTTAAAATAGACAGCATAGAGTTCATTTTTTAAAATGTTGTTTTAAAAAGTTTCAAGTAATCTCTAAAATAATTACTATACAAATGGTTTTCATGCTTAAAGAATATAATTATACTTTTCTCCTTCCTCCTTATACATAAATAAAAATGTGACAATATAAAGCCAAAATCATCTTCAATCTAGTCTATGTACATAATTGAATGAATAATTGTTTTCGTCATACTATAGAATAAACTGCATAGGTCCCGTTCTTCATATTAGCCCAAACTGATAGACAATACAGTGTTTAGCTGTGAAATATTATTCACCTTGAACATTATTAAATTGTACATACTGTTACTACTTTTAAAGTCGTAGAAATCCTTCTTGAACATAGCTGCCAAATGTAAAGAAGTTAGTCTTTCTCAAAAATATTATTAATGCATACTGAATGTTGGTGGTTGTTTGGTTTTATTTGTGTAGTTTGGCAATTTGATAACTTAAAACGTTTTCCATTTGTATTATATATAAAATTTCCTAGAAATGCCCTTTTTTTCAAAGTGTAAGTTTGTGAATAGATTTTAGCATGATGAAACTGTCACCACAGTGATTGATAACTCTGTGTAAGAAAGAAAACTAAATGTAGTTAGCATATTAATATTAAATTGGATATTGAAGAAATCATTTGCCTGACAAAATAAAAGATTTTTAATTCCTCTACTATGTCTTTATTTTAATGTAGGGTTTGTAAATGCCTATTGGCATGATAAAATCTATAATTTTATAATTTTTAAGATTATAATGTAATAAAATTATAATATTTACATATGCATTTAATTAATGTATATATGAATATCCAACTGTTTCAAAATTTGAAAGTTTCAGATGGATAAACATAGAAAGCTCTCTTTGTACCACTATCCCTTGTTGATCCAAGTCCTAACCTCAGAAGCATCATATGTTGTTGGTTTCTGTTTGTATTTCCATAATACTTTATATATAAAGCAAATTCACATTTGTTTTCTCTAAGAGGCGTTTTATATCCACCCACATCTGCACATAGTTATTCAGACTATGTTGGGTCTATAACTGGAGGAAGGGGGTGGCATAGTTTGGAATGCTTGGACTTTGGCGACAAGAGTGTCCAGACTGGAGTCCAAGCTTGATGTCTACAAAAAGTTATTGTATCTTTCTGCTTTAGTACTCCGCCCAATTTCATGTCAGTAAAGTGTTAATACAGACTATATCATATGCAATGTAATTAATAAATCCGTAATAGCTTCTTTATTTAGAAAGTGAATCTTGCTTTAATAGGACTCTTGTAGTTTTGTTCATTATCAAGTTAAATGTCAAAGATCTTAAGTTGAGGAGTCTGACTAGAGGGTCAGGCACCATCATACCAGGTAGAGTCTTCATAAAAAAAAAAAACAGTAAGGGGAAGGAAGCTACAAGTTAACTCATAATTCTACTAATACATGTGTATGATGATATAGTAGAGATTTCTTCTAAATCTGGGCTTTCAATTTGAAGCACTGTGAGTGAAGTGAAAAGAAACAAAAGATATGAAAAGTTATATCGACAATTCTTCCAACCTGATTCTGTACTACTCTCTTACCTCATTATTTCTTAGTATATCCCTCACTTAATTTCAATTCAATCTCCATTTAAAGTAATTTCATGCCATTTCTTCACATTTTAGTGTGTTTCTGAAGTTATATGCCTCCTACCTAAGAAAAAAATGTTTTAATGATGAGTTTCCTGTTTTTCTGGCAAAAGTCAGGAGAGACATTACAGCTTTATTTGCAGCATAGTTAAGCCCATAAAAACTTAAGTCTAGACAAGAAAGTGAAAAAACAAAATAATAATGTTTACTTAAGCAGAGCATTGAGAATTTCATCAAATATTATACATGATAAAAAAGTTATCCTCCCATCCTTTTATCCAATCACTGTTTTGGGCAAGAGTGCAAGCCCCTATGCAAAATCAAAACCGATTACAAAAAAGGCTGCATGTGCCATATTTTGACCTTCATTATCAATAAGTTGTTTTCCCTAAGAGAATCTTGGTATATATTTCATTTTTTTATGGTTTCATAGCAATGTTGCTTTCATAGTGCACTGGTATTACAAATTGGAAGATCTAGGTCTAAGATAAGAAAATGCCATCTTTGTTCTAGTGGATAATATATTGTCTTTTCACCTCATAAAATAATACTTTCAACACTGTTTAAATTGTGCATTTCTCAGGGCTATTATGTTGCCATCCTTGAGTGTTACTTATATAAAGTGCTGTTAAAGAATGACATTATAACGAACACTTTAAAACTGTTTATTCTATCTAAATCCCTTAGTACAAAAAACGGTGAATTCTGTTCCTTAAGTATTTTGTTTTCTCTGTATTTTTTACACAATAAATGTCATCCAAACATTTCATGAGATCAAAATCAGAGATTTTTCCACACAAAATAGATACATAATTCCATTATTATGAAAACAAAAAAGGTTCCTATTGTTTATCTGAATAGTTTCCAATAAATAGATGATTCTTCACTCATGAGGGGGTACGATGAGATTAAAAAAAAACTTTCTTAGGTCTTTTCAACATGTTATTCATACAATTCTATTTAGGATAAAGAAATTATCTTATTTAATCTTCTTCCTTTTAGTTTTGGTGTGTTTATGTGCAGAATGGGAACGTTGTAGTTATGCTCCCTTCTTTGCTGCAACATGGCTCATGAAAAATAGAACCTCAACCTTCAAAGTGTCTTATTTGAACTGATATGAACTAACAGTTGGAAGTTGTGGCTTGATGTTAAGGGTGGACTTGACTCATAAATAGGCAAAGCAGGAAACAAAAACCAGAATATGCTACCTAAACCACTGCAGTCTGGGACAATCAGTGGAGTCCCTGTGATGTTTTTCCATACACATATGTATGTATTTTGTATCCATGGATTATGCACTTCCAAATCCACAAACCAGCTATAGTCAATTTAATATTTCAAAGTGAATCTCATTTTCTGCCTCAAATTCCCATTCCAGCTTCTCCACTTAATAAATGATAAACCTTGAGAATGTTTTATCCCTCTTGATGAACTGTTGCTTTTTCTGAAATTGGAATTATAATGTCTGTTACATATAGAAGTGAGCGTTTAGTAAGTTAATACATCTGGAAATTCTATAGTACCTGACACATAATGAAAGTGTAATAATTCTGTTATTATTTTTCCATCAGGACAGCCAAATTGTTTCTTTGACGTATTTGACATTTGTCCTTTTTTATCTGAAATTGCTTGCATCTAAATGTTAACTGATATTTGATGCCACTAACTATAACGGCATCTATGGCAGCTTTGTTTTCCTATTTAGCCTTTGCCATCAGTACACAGGTATTCTATGCTTTCTACCTTTTTGCTTGCTGGTGCAGAGTCCTTTCAGAGCAGGGGAGATTTCCAATATGTCCAAATGCATGTAGGGGAATAGGATTTTTTTTTTTTTTTACTATTCTTTTCCCCTTCTAGAAGTCAAGCAAGGTTTGCTTCTGTGTAACTCTACTAGGAATGTTCTGTGTAATCTTTGTCCTGGTAGAATCTTAAATCATCTTGACACACACCTAGAACTGAGGTAGAAATATAGAACTCATGGACCCTATGTGCTTACCGCCCTTCCCCTCAATTTACCCCTCATGACTGTTCTCTCTGATGGCAAGGGTTAATTATAAAATCCCTCTCATGAGACTGAACTGTGACTTTCCTCTTTTGGTACATAAGTGTTTCCTAAGATAATTTTGAAAAACCATAAACATATTTTTTGAGTTAACAGCCAATTTTTTATTCAAAGTTTAATAAATTTTACACAAAGAATATAGTACCCATTATGATAATTTTTACATAAAATATGTTACATTTTAAATGACATAAATGCAATCAAAATATAGAATTTGGTTATCTGCCATCATTTTTAAATAATACAGAATGAGTTATTTTTAGTATAAATTTTATATGATTCCTTCTTATTCAGATTTATTTCTCATCTACTTGCTTCACAAAATTTTATCCTAATGTATTGTTTTATATTTTAAAGATGTTGATTCTCCTGAATTTTTGCAACTATATACATATATATGTTCAGTTTATTCTTATTTAGCATACTTCATATCATAAAATTCCAAATATTAATATTTTTCATTTAGATTAAAATTATATATTGTTGCAATTTGACTAATGAACATAAATATATTTCAAAATTTGAAAATCATTAAGCTAAGAAAAGTAGAATCGTAAATGAAAATGCATATAATCAGATGAATAGTTTCTGTTTTCCTCCATTAATTTAATTACCTATAGATAATTCTTACATAGGGGAATGAAACAAAGTTTAATAAAATGCTATTTCTCATTTTTTTTTTTTAGCTATGAAAACATGAGGAAAATGCTTACTGGAAAAAGAAAATATTCATTTTAGTGCTAATAATCAAATATTTTAATCTTTTGAAGAATATGTCTCACATTATCATCAAAATTTATTTTAACAAAGTGCTGACAACTTGACTAGGTTATCTTATTTTACTTAAATGTTGGGAATCATCATCTTCTCAGTACTAGTAGCAATGCTTTCAATTATGTCTTTGCCGGATTCTCTAGTTCAGCGAGGCCATCTCCATGTTTTCTCCAGGGTAACTCATTGTAATTCAGACTCCATGCAGTCACTTGCTACTGAGTCAACTTGGGAAAGTTACTTAACCTCTCTGTACTTCTTAGTTTCCTCATCTGAAAAATGAGAATAATAATATTAGTCATTGCATAAGGTTTTTTGTTCATTTAGAATCATTTTTATATTAAATATAACATTCTGGCCCCATGATTTAGATGTTATTTTTAATTGAATTAATTCTCTTATTGCACACTGCTTTGATTCCCTCTGCTTCATTTAGAAGCTCCAGCCAGTTTGTCACCTTTATTATTGCTCCAGTTTCCTCATCCTCCTGCCACTGGTCAGTAGATGCTCTGATGATCATTATCAAGTTATGCATCTCATGGATCTTCATTCTCATTGTTGATTGTTCAATTTTAAAGGAAAGCTGAAGGCAGGAATGAAAGCCAGCAGGCATGCTAGAAGAGAGTGGAGGAAGAAGCATTTTACTTTTTATATAGCTGTTTACATTGGTTCTCTCCCCTACCCAACCCGGGTATGTGACCTGTGCTCCTTCAGAGGTGATTGACCTGTTACTCCACCAGGGCACACCGGGTCTTCATTTCTTACCCTAAATCTTTTAATTTCTCAAATCAAGATAGGCTTTTGATTCACTTCTTTCTCAAGTTTCATTCCTTCTCCATTCCCTTGGTAATCTTGGAGTTACTAGAAGTTGGCTCTCTTAGAACTTAGTCATCCTGGATGTTAACTGTTATCTACAGTGTTATGAGCTTGACCTTTTCCATAATATCCCTCTATACTCGTTTCTATTGTTTCCTGTCATTTCTGTCCTGGCAGTCTTCCAGGCGTACGAATCATGTTTGAATTCATACAGTAAAGAGGCTCAACTATGAGGGAAATGACTCACAGTTACAGCTCTATCAGAACTACCACAATTAACATCCTGATAAAAATAACCACTCACTGATTATATTTTGAGAGTATTCCTGTATAAAAAACATACTCCTTATTAATTATCTGTTTCTGTCTTAGGATTGTCTGAAGTAGATGGTATTAATCTGTTTTGTCAATGGCAAAAATAAAAGTCTGATGCATTTAGACACTTTCCCTTAGTTAAAAAACATACTAAAGACCACGAAGCATGAAGTACAAAGAATTTAGTTCCAAACTTTAAATAATTTCATACTTCATTATCTAGAGTCTCATTAAAGAATATCCATTACAAAAATACTTATGTACAGCAGCCTCTGGAATATGGTGAGAGGATGTTAGGTAACATCTAGTTTGGGTGATGGTGTCAGAATCCTAGGTTTGAATTTCTAGCTTATTATCACAGGGCTGAGATCATTGCAATATTATCAGTTTCCTGGGACTGTCAACAGTTGAGTTCATTCATGTAAAAAGCTTAGACTTAACAGTTGTAAAGTGAATATCAGATAAAATCGGCTATTTTAGTACTCTTTTTGGTGTTTAAATACAACTTATTGATTATTTCACCAAATATTTATTGAATATTTACTATGCATCTAACAGTATTTTAGGCATTGAATTTATAGCAGGAAACAAAGCAATGTCCCAGCTGTTAGGAAGCATACTAATTTCTACAGGGAAAAACAAGGCATAGTATTTGCTTTTTGCAAATAGTTATGGAAAAGTTAGGTTGATATAAGTACTATGAATAAAATTAAAGAAAGGTAAAGAAATTGTGCAAACATCAGACGGAATGGCATTCCAGGCAGGACAAGAATAAGGCTTGAGGATGAGAATAATTCTGATGGATTTGAAGAAAATCCTGTGTGATAGTATCTAAGTGAGAAGAAAGATAACAGGGCTAAGACCATATCCCAAAGGTAAGAAACCAAGTCATTTGGATCCTGATGACAACAGTGAGCAAGCAGTTTAGGTTTGAGAGTAAGAGTTATGAAAGCTATTAGTGGTCAATGGTGTCATATGAGTGATTTATAATTAACATCAAATAATTCTGGTTGTATTTTTGAGGAGTTTTGAGAGCAAAAATGCAAACAAAATAGAAAAACTAGCTAAGGAGGTCAAGGTTAATTTCAAAAGAGCACATATCTGTGATTTTAGTATTGACTTCCATTCACATGGAGGCATGAACAACTGATGCCTTTTGGAGTATATATTTGAAATAGGGGGAAATAGTGATATGAGAAACTATTCATCCCCTGTTGAGATGGAGGACGATTTAGTGGGTCGTGTGCCCAGAAGGGGAAAAGGGGCAAAAAAGGTATTAAGAAGTGGCTTAAAGAAAGACTGAGAGGTGGACCTGGAGCTAGAACATGCATAAACTGTCAAAATGAGAATTTATCACGCAGTGGCATTCATAGGAGAAAGTGGCTTATGTTTCAATATTGAGAACCAAACATTGATATCAAGATCCAAAGCCCATTAAAAGACAATGCTGTGTGGATGCTTTAAGACAAGCTGAGGTAACATGGATTGGGTCTGTAAATAACTGAGGGTGTAAACAGACTTTACAGATGAGAGTCTGCAATAAATAATCTTACTGAAAATACAAGGAGACATGATTAAGAGGCCAAGTACTTGCAAGGACCAGCTGCCTTAATGGCCCTGTTACCTAATCCTGACTTTATTTATGGGGGAAGTGATGCTCTTTCTTTTTGCATTAAAAATAAGCTGTCTAAGTGAATGAGGGCAGCTTAAAAATTAGAATGTGTGATGAAAAAATCCTTTTTCAGAATAGTGAAATTGCAATCAATTTATACAGGAACTTAAATCTTTCATTAGATATTGAGATCAGTACTGAAGCAGTAGTTCCAGTACTGTTACAACTACGCACAATGGACTCCCACCCACCCCATATATGCTTTCCTCTGCCAAGTAAAAAAGAGGAACCAGGGTTTCTAGAAAGATGATCAATGGACTGATTCCCTTAATACAATTTCATCAGAAACAGGCAGTGAGACTTAGAAAGGCAAATACAAATTCCTTCTATGGAACAGAATACTTGTTGATGTGTGTGGATAAAGATAAGTGAATGTGAGGAGGGGAAAAAAAATAAAAGACTGATTCATTTGTTTACTTCTCCTTAAAGAGCATTATCCTACAACCACCAAAGCCACTAGCTTGGGTCAAGAAAAAACAAAAACAAAAACCAGTCTTAGAACAGCAGGGGGCGTGCGTAACATGTTCTGAGTTTATTAGTTTTCCCTTTTTAAATTCATGAGAATTCATGAATACCTTTTTGCAGCCAGATTAGTTTATCCTTCTTTGCTGTTCTCATGTGGCTTGCCCATGCAATATTATAACATTGACCATGTTTGTTATATTTAATCTGATGTTATGTGGGGGGCAGTTCCTCTCTTTTTGATTGTATAGAGTAGTTTTTTGTTTTAGTTTTTTTTTTAAAGGAAAAGTGCAGGCAAGAGTAAAGTTGAGTAGGCAAGCAGGAAAAGAGAGAAGGAAGAAGCTTTATTTTTATTTAGTTGTTCATTTTGGTTGTCCCTCCACCCCCACATCTGCCCCACTTGTGCAGCCCTGGCCCCAGACCCTGGTCTCGAACCTGGGACCTTGGGATGTATTTGGGTTATACCAGCAGACTTATCTGATAAGCCACAAGATCATGCAGTAAATCATTTTAATTTCTAATGTCTGATGAATAAGGCATCCTTAATACTAGTTACTATAACACCAGCTATAGAACATTAACAGTTATTGTTTGAAAATCCATGTGCTTTTCATTAAGATAAGTAGAATACTCACTAAACTTATTAGCAAGCAAAAATCTAAAATCTGCTATGTACTCTGATATAAAATATAGATAATGCCATTTAAATTCCTCAAGAGAAAGCTAAGACAAATATAAATTATTTTAAATAAAAAGTGATTCTTAACATTCAAGTAATTTGCTTGATTGTACAAGGGCAGTAAGAGAATATGATTAAAATATCTACTTTGGATAGTACTTTGAATCTACTACTCTGGTAGTGTCCAACTAGCTATACAAGTTCTCTGAATGCCAGTTTTTTTCTATCATAGCAATAGTTATTTGGTAGGTATTGTTATGTAAATTTTATTGACAGAAAAACAAGCTTAGAGGTTCCACAGCTATGAAGTTACTGGAATAGGACTGAAAATCACATCTACTTTTTTGTGTGATATTTCCTGAGAAATAGAAGTTGAGAGAATTCATTGTAATAATAAAGGAAGGTTTTATCCTGAAGGATGATCTTGGAATGGACTGTGATGTATGGAATTCAGTTGGGTTAATGTGGAGGAAAAAAGGACGTCTCTGTAAGCTTGGATGTGAGAGGCTTATGAATATACATAAAACAATATATTGATAGAGTCTGCAAGTTAAGGTTATGGAATAGCAAAGATCAAGTTAGATATATGTGCAAGCAAACTGAGTAGATAATAAAAAATGTTATTTGCTATTTGTTTTTGAAAAGGAAAATTTCAGAAGGGAGAGATGAGAGCTAAATATTTACTTGGAGTGATAGATGTCCTGGCTGCTTCTCTAAGGAATTCAAAGTGAGAAGATACCATTAGGAGTCAATAAGGTTGCCATGGTGAAAGAATAATGAGCACTTATCTTTCTTCAATAACTCACTGGTCACATGGAATATATATTTTTATAACATGTATGTGTCAAAACCTGAAAGACTCAAGAAATTTATGTAAATGGAATAATTACTGAATGGACAGGAGTATTGCCCATCTTGTGCTTTAGGTTTGGGTAAAAGAAAGAGTAGTGATGATTATAGTGGTGATAATAATAACAATGGTAATTATATAGCTAACAATAGTGGCATGCTTGCAAATTGCCAGGAATTACTATTTACGTGCATTGTCTTACTTAATTCTAATTTTCAAACCTGCATACTAGGTACAGTTATAAACTTTTTACAGATGATGACAGAAATGCCTGATAATATTAAGAAATTTAACATTAATAAGAGTTGAAATGTAGAATATTCTAAACTATGATGCCCTATTACCTTATAATAAGTCATTCTTAGGTATTCTGAGATTCAAGTAATTTTTAATATTGGTAATAATTTTTGGTAGGAAATATTGAAGTACTATACATAAACAATGACTTCCTGCTTTATTTTACTGTTTATAGATATTTGTCTCTTAAGAGATTTCTTCATACCATATTAGAAACAACCATTGTAATCTCTCAGGACATGACTTTTATCACAGGAAAAATAACTAATTAATATTAGTTTAAAAATAGTGTCCATATTTAGAATTATTTGCAATGTCTATGTACAATTTAGTTTAGAAAAGCATTCCAACAAATTTAATAAGAACTTAATAATACAGAAACCTAGGACAAAAGGAACACACCGAAATAGCTGAGCCAGAGAACAAACTGTGCTTAATTAAATTTTGATCTCCACAAATCAGGGTAATCTGGGCTCGGAAGTTTGAACACAGGTGGGAGATCAGGGTGGTCCCAAGAACTGTCACACACAACCATTATACAGATGATAAAACTGAGACCCATTAAGGGGTCACACATTGTGCAACTAATCCAATCTTCCATGTCTCAGTGCAGTGTGATTTCCATGTACATAAGTGACCTTCAAAATATGGTTATTGGTGTAGAAAAGTACACACAGACCAAAAAAAAAAAAAAAAAATTTCTTCTCAGCTGTCAGCATCGAATAAGAGCTTGAGTTTCTGGGATTCCATTTTATGGCCTGGCAGCTTTTCAACTGCAGTGTCTAACTAGGCCAGATATTTTTGGTCGGACTCATTTTGGCTTTGCTCAGCTACACATGGCCTCTGTATAAAACAGGGCCAAAATGAAGAGAAAACATACTTTTCCTTTATCCACATTTTTTATTTTGTGAAACAATGAAGAGCTTCATTCTCAGGGTCACAGTGAACGTCTTCCAACAATCTCAGCAGTTCTTTGAGAATTATCTTGTTAGCATCACTGTTTTGTTGTTATAAACAGGTGTTGGGAGTGAGACAACCAACCACAGTTGTAGAGTCAGAAAAGTTGTCTGAAAAAATGTTATTAAAAAGTCCAAGTTTGTCCTCTGTTGCGCCTCTCCTTTGTTGGCAACAGAATGAATGTAGTTCATGTCTAACCCTACATCTTCCTCTCAAGCCTTTCTTCTCTCTACCCTCCCCATGTGTCTCTCTCCTCAGTTCTAGTGCTTCTCAAATTTTAATGAGTATATGAATAACCTCTGAACCTCCCTAAAAGGTAGGATTTTATTCACTAGGTCGAAAATTGATCAGGAATTTCTGAATTTTATTAAGCTCTTAAGAGACACCCAAGCTACTTTTCTGTAGACCCTACTTTGAATAGCAAGGTTTTACTTTTATAATTGGTAGTTGAGTGAATAAAAGTAGATTTTAGTGGAAAAAAGAATAAAGTTAATTTCTTTCTCCTCTTCTTTGCATTCTTCACAGTGCAATCTTACCTTTGCAAATAATTAGAAACTGTCTTCAATAGGACAGCAAGAGCAGACTCTAAGAATATAATATTTATTTTTTGCATACAATTTTCTGTCTTGGTTGAAACGATATTGGGAGAACTTGTCTCTAAGAAACCTAATTTTGTTTACTTTTCATTTCAATAACTCATAAAATGAATATGATTTTCTATATACATATTTTAAAAGCAAAGAAAAAAGAAGTAAAATTATCTCCTCCACACCTGAACCTGAATTAGAAAAGGGTTAAGACCTGTGATGTACTGGTCAAAGTTTTAACAACTGACTCTCCAAAAGAAAAACAAATGCCTTTATATGCTCATTTCTATGGTATGAATACTACCATAGTGGCTATCAATATAGGTGATTGATATAAAACCAGATAGAGATTCACAAAATGACCTTTAGAGCTGGCTCGTGGAAATACTGAGACTCTTCACAAAGAGGCAGATGAAGCTGCAAAATGGAAGATGACATAACTGAAGGAGAATTACAAAGGAGAGAAAATCTTGATGATCCTGTCATCTTCTATAGAACTTATAACTGTCTATATTGTCTTCTTTTGCATTTATTTTTGCCTCATAGTTAATTTTGGATTTGTTCCTCATACATAGTTCATATATCAGTGTTCCAAATATCTGTAGTCCTTTATATTTCTAGTAAATTAGTTTTAGAAAATAGGTGTAAATTGCAAAGGGAAGAGAGACTACAATATGACTCCATTAAAACTATTTTTGAAGGAAAAAAAGACTGATAAAATTTGCAACTTTTAATTAAAAATATGAGGACTAATAGAGCTAATCTCTATGGTCTGTAACTTTTATGGAAAACAGACATTTCCTAAATCATAGATATTCTAAGCACATTTTCTTATTTCTGAGATGACAGTACAGTTATCCCTCTGTATATGTAGTTCAGCATCCTGGAATTCAACCAACCATATATTGAAAATATGTACTATGTTGGATGGTTGCCTGTACTGAACATGTATAGAATATTTTTCTGGTCATCATTCCCTATATGAGAGGATGTGTGTAGATTATAAGCAAGTACTCTGCCATTTAAAATAAGAGACTTGAGTATCTGGGGATTTTTGTACCCTGTAGGAGTCTTGAAACCAATGGCCCTATGCAATACCAAAGAATGACTATAATTTCACCTAAAGTTGTTAAATAACTGTGAGTTAATGTCCCAGATTTATAATGTTAAAAGGGTGAAGAATGTAATCATGAGAGAGGCAGCATGTAGTAAGATTTTGTTTATCAATGGAGATGATATCTAGTAGAGGGAGCATTGAATAGAGAAATCAGGAAACTTGCATTAGGAGCTAAGGAGCCATGAGAATTTCTCTTTGAATAATTCGATTTCATTGACAAAGAATTAAGTGACTGAAAAAGTGCTAAACAAAACTTTAACTATAACTCAGATTCATACATGAAAATATGGAGTATAAATAGAAAACTGCTGGTCAGAACTATTTTAAAATTAAAGAACAAAAATCATATATTAAACTTTTCTGAACTGTAAGTTTTATTAAATTATAGGCTGTCAAATATCTACCTGCATATAGGTTTTCTACCTGCGTGCGCGCACGCACACACACACACACACACGCACA
Organism: Solenodon paradoxus; assembly: GCA_004363575.1. Lineage (NCBI taxonomy): Eukaryota > Metazoa > Chordata > Mammalia > Eulipotyphla > Solenodontidae > Solenodon > Solenodon paradoxus. The sequence goes on from RJWH01002173.1 coordinate 126,847, forward strand.
TGCACATCTCATTTTATTTTTTTATATTTATTTATTTTGCGTATTTTTGTGTTCATCAGTACTCAAAGTGTGCATCATTATAAATACATCTTTGTATATACTACATTAAGTTTAGTAATTTTACATGACTTCTTGAGACTGTTGAGATTTACTAATCTATCACTGATGATAATGGGAAATGTGAATGAAAAGGCTATTATCTAAAAAGTCTATCTGATAATATACTGGGTAGTTTTGTCACAACATCCAAGTTCCAGAATAAGCAGATGCCGTTATTTTAGAACCGTAAGGTATACCTTTAAATAATCTATCCTTTTCACATTCTGTACCTATTGGCCATACGTGGACACAAATGGAAACGTAGCACATTGTGCTTGGAAGTAGGAGTGTTCTCCCTGCTATCATCATTGCACTTTACCTACAAACATAGAGAATTGTGTGTCTAACATCTGCTTCTTAAATAACAGTTACCGAGCGGTGCAGGCTTAGATCTTTCTTGAGATAAGCAACTAAAATATTTTCTTAACTAATGGATGGGTAACTATGCTATCAATTTTATCACTTTTGCAAATTCATCTTTGGAAACTGTATTCAGATTACCTTCAAATGTGCATTTAAGTATCAGATACCACCTAAAATGTCACAGCGAGAAAAATTAGACTAATCTTGGCAGCCTGGAAGAACGGTGCTGTCAAAGGTCATCAATGAGGCTGACAAAATAGTCCTCATTAACCATGTCTGTCAGCACCTCCATTTGGAAGTAATTTGGATAGTTGCAGTGACCCTATCAGTTCTGATTGGCTGGGCAGTGACCTTGACCAGGGTGAAACCTGCTCAGTGTAGCCCATACAATGCACTGTAGGTGGAATCCAGGATAACAGATGGCAGTGGGGTGGGTGAGAGGAACCTGTCCATCAGTGCTGTTGGAGAGGAAGGCCTCAACAGTGGAGCTCAGCTGACATGGGAGCTGCGGTTTGCATGTGCCACAAGAGAATTATTCAAGTTCCCTGTTCGTAAAGAAACACTACAGTCGTGTGATCTCAGAGTTCATGAGACTGAGGGATACATGGAAAAGAAAGCACAGTTGTGGCTTAGCAGCAGGTTAGATATTTCAAAACTTGTCTTTGACTCAACAGGCAAGGCCTGAAAAGTCATGCTGACTGTATCTTTACTGCAGATAAACTCCCCATGAAAATCTAATTCCTGTTAGAGTTTTTCTTCATTGTTACTAGCAAATTTGGTTAGTAAGAGTAATTACCTTTGTCTTCCAGTAGAAACATTTTTTTCTTTTAATTCCTTCATATACTCTCTCAGGATCTTTCACAGAATCAATATAACTAATTAAAAGAGGGAGTATTATACCTGCTCAGCAGAAGACAATTAAGACCATAAAAACATCTATCACACATTGTGAAAATAATGCACTTTTGGTAAAACCATCTGAATTTTGTTTTTGTAGTTTCAGTGGTACTTTACATAAAAAACTAAGGATAGGTAGGATATTGAATGACAACATTTTATTTCTAGACTTTGAGTCTTGGCCAGTTGTAATACACAAGACGTATTAATAGACTAAGGAACTAATGGGAATATCTATATATCAAATTAGCATGAAATGATGACTCAGTAAGAAAATGCATATATCTTCCCAGTACTTGTGGGATGTTTAAAAATCTTGAAGAGAATCTGTTAGTACTGAATACATTTCCTCATTAACTGTCTGAGCCAAGGAGTTTCTCCCAAATCTTCATCATTGATTTCTTTCTTACAATGTCATCTTCTTGGAATAAACCATTAAAAACATTTTAAAACACCCACACAATCGCTGCTCACTAAGAATTAGTAAAAAATAGAACATGAATGTATTCAATGGGATAATAAACTTAAAACTAGAAGACTGACAGATGATGTAGTTATATTGATTTCCTGCCTTGTAGATTACTCAATATCGATATGTAGCATTTACAGATGATTTAGCAAGATTCCTTAATAAGAACCTACTGAATTCTGCTTATAATTTGGTATCACTATTCTTTCTTATTTATCCTAGTTTAGGAAGGAGCTTTCTGTAAGACAAGATATTACCCTGTATTTCTAGAACCCAATATACAGATATTTATGGTTTAGTTATTAATTTAATTTTTTTCATTTTAACACGTCACGTCAATCAAATGACTTTCAGAATAATGCATCATTTTCACTGAAAACTGTCTAGCTGAATTGTAGATGTCTCTCATTTGGGCAGAGTAGCTTTTATAAAAATTGCTTCAGCCAAGCTCATTCCAGCTAAATATACACCACCTGTCTTAATGTGCATATTGTCATGACCCACAGAGACTGCATTAAGTAATTAAGAGACAGACCACATAGTGTCATTTGCTGTAAGTGAATCTGTGGATTCAGTCAATAATCACTGGACAATGCCTAGGGCTGCAGAATTAGAGTAAATCTGCTCAGTGAAGCCCTAGGGAGTCCAAATGGAGGTATGTTAATTTGTGACAATTGTGCAGTTTTCAGTCCCATTTTCATTAGTCATAAAACATAGCTAATTGTTAACCATATCATCCAAGGCAGAGTCTCCCTTTCCTTAGAAAAGATTTGAAATAGAGCTAAAGATTAAGAAAAAAAAAAAAGTTGAGCTGAAGAAAGATATTAATCTGATCTGTCTTTCTAAGGCACAATTGATCTCCCGAAGGAGACATGAATCCCGTGATGGCCTCAGGCCTTCCTATTTTCTGCAGGCTAAAAGAAATAACCATTTTTGAAGCATTAATACCACTGTAAACATAATTCATTTTATTTTAGTTTTTATAACTCCACTAGTGAAAGGACTGTGCAGCTGTTATTTACTAAATTGTCATTTGTTGGGTTAAAAGTTCGTCCTGCTCATCCAGAGTATGGTCACTGCTCAGGAATCGGATGACCACACCAAAGCTACATACTATATGGATCATATAATTTGTTTTGGATTCACTTCCTTCCAGATGCTAAAATCTGGTATGTTTTTTAAGAATTGGCTTACACCCTGATTCACTCTGGAGTTCAACTGAAAAAGACTAATTGAATGGGACCCATCCCAACACATATGTCTCCTCCAAGCTGAAAGTGATTTAAGGTTGTGATGGCCATTAATGGGCATTGGGTAGATTTGTACTCATTCTGGGCAGTTAACAAGCAACAATGTTTCCACCCTACACAAAAACTGGAGGTGAATATTTCCCAGATGGCTTTTCCAGACAAAGGTCTTTTACAACAGAAGAAAAAAACACTTTTACAAAGTCCAAAGAGCAGCTCATATTTAAGAAATTTGATGGACAAATTCAGGGGTTTTTCAGACTCACCAGGGTGCTTTTGGAAAATGTTTGGAATGTAAACACAGGCTTGTACTGCCCAGCTTCCACCTGGGTTGGAATCTGACCTTTCATAGAATTTTCATATTTTAAAAGCAAAAAGGAATCTTGGTGATCACCAGGGTCATTTTGTTCTTTTACAGGAAAGAAAAATGGGACTAAGGTAATACACTCACAGACTTGATTTTCATCCAAGTCTCCACAGGCTCTCCTGATGCAGAGGGCACCCTGGGCGCTACAGCAAGGGGACCACTCAGCAGCTTGTCATTTACTGGAGACATTCTCTCTCTACTTTTATATTCACGTCTCTCCATTTTACTTCTGCTTCTTGTTTTCCCCTACATTTATCCTGACCTCCCATTCTTTTGTACAATATATTTTTTTAAGAATTTCCCAATACTAGGCCTAAGTTTTCATTATTAGAATGGCTTGATGAAAAATAAGACGTAATTGCTCACATGATTTCTGTCCTCTGCAAATTCAATTGTGAATTTTTATTATCAATAGTATTTATCTGAAACATGTACTACCTTAGAATTTGGGGGATCTTACCATTATGTATTTACTTTTTTATGTATTTATGTAGAAGCAAAGACCTCTAACTATTTTGAATCCCTCACAGTACCTAAAACAGTATTAGACTCTGATTATTCAGAGGTTGATTTACTATCTGGATTTTGGCTCAGTGAGTTAGGTTTAGAAAATATGTCCACTTGATCAAATGTTTCATTGCACCTGACAAATACTACTTTTAAGTACGAATATATTTATGTACCTGATAGCAGCAAGAATTTGAATACTCTTTTTCATAGTAAGGAATGCTAATCCTGATATTTAGACTGTTTTAAAGGTTTTGGGTTCTTTTTCTCCTCCCTTAGCCCATCTGTCCCTCTGTTCCCTCCTCTCCTTTCTTCTTTCATTTCCTCTTTTATTCTATTTGTAATTTGAGGGAGTCCGATAAATTATATCAATCTTTTCCCTGCCCGTTATGCTTTTTCATGCAAGATTGTATTTTATTTTGAAATAAATTTCCTGAGGTAAATTTTACATTTCATAAGCTCGCTTGTTTAAATGTATAATTCTCATGTGTTGTTGTAAATGTACAGTTATCTAACTACCACTAACCCATATTAGAACAATTTCATCACAGAAAAAAGATCCTTTAATTTTTACTCTATTGGTTTCATTTGGCGTGGATGATCCCTCTCTATTTGAAACGATTCCATCACTTAGTTCCCAATTTCATATATTCTACAATTTTTATAATTATTTGCTTTTGTTGTTCATGTTGTGTACTTTTCTGACCTCACTGCTCTTTCAGTCTCTCATTCTCTATGTCCATACTAGTTTCTGTTTTTCTCCTAATCCTTTTTTTTTTTTTTTTTTTTAAGGCAAAGGTACTGACAGGAATAAATGCAGCAGAGACAGGCAGGTAAGAAGAAAGAAGAGGAAGAAGCACTTTATTTTATTTAGTTTTTCGTCTTGGTTGTTTCCCCCACACCAGTTCCCTGGTCGCAAACCTGAGTCCTTGGGATGCGTGTGAACTGCGTCCGACCAGCATAATTGTTAAGCCACCAGGTTGTGCTTCCCAATCTTCTTGGCATTAGTTTTGACCCAATATTGAGTTCTTGAACCTTTTTTTCCTCAGCAACTCATTCCCTTTCTGGTCTAATTCATTCTGGTTTTAATGGCATCTAACGATCATGACTTCTACATTTATTTAACCATTCCAAACCTTTGAATATTATTTATCCTTTCCAAATCTTTTCTAGAGTTACATATTCCCAGCTGTCTCCATGACATCTCCATGTGGACATTGACCTTGTCAAAAGCAAACTAGTCTTCTCCCCTGACCCTGTTTGCTCTTTCTCTCCCTTTTTTCCATAGCAGCAAGCCTATCTTGGAAGAACAACAACAAAAAGAATCTGTAACTAATTCCCTGCCCAAATTGTGAGCCAGGTGAGAGGTAAAGGAGGCAATAGAGGCAAATTACTCACCTTTACATGTTGTTGCCTTCTGTTTGTTGATACTCTATAAAGGGTTTTTGTATGGAAATTAATGAGGACTCATGAAGAAAATTGCATTTTTTTGTTTAATGCCTTTGTAATGTTAATCTTGTAAGAGGAATTGAAAATGTTTCCTACTCATCTGTTTTCTAAATAACTTGTATATGATATTTCTTGCTTGTGATATGTCTTCCTTAAATATCTGATAGAATTTACTAGTAAAGCTCTCTGAATTTAGTATTTGTCAGAGTATTCAATTACAAATTTCAATTAATTAAATTAAAAGCAATTAAAACAGTTTTAGGAACTTCTTTACCCAATTGAGATGTTGTCTCAAATCTCATTAAATCTTTGCTTTCACTGTAAACACACACACACACACACACACACACACACACACACCCACTGCATCTGGAGTGCAAATAAGCAAAATAAATAAGAAATTTACTTTAACCATAAATATTTATAACCTAATCTTCATCCTATATGTTTAGAATTTGTGTAGTTGCTACAACAAAATGAATGTTAGAAATTTCATGTTTGAATTACAGAAATGTGTTGCAATACTAATCTCATTAGTCATAATGAAGTTTATAAATTGAGGAAATGAGAGTATTCAGGACAATACAAAAGACCTTGTGAAAGAGCAACAGAAAATGTTCACAGTAAGAAAGGGGAAATGTGTCATGTGGGGTGCAAAGATGACTAACACAAGTTACATATGGTACAGCCTGGAAGAGATGAGGATGAGAGTAATGTGTAGGCTGGTGGGAAGGGGGCACGAGGCACATTGGCATAAGGCATAATATCTCGTGCTGGTGGAATGATTGAAAGACCCAGCAAGGAACAAAATTGACCACAGTTAACCAGTCATCACTACTGACAAATAGGGACACATGAATGTGAAAGGTCAATCAGTGGCAAATTGGGTTATACAGTTTCTGCTATATAACTACAGAAGCAGTGGGACTGAACTACTGAAAGAATTTGTGTGTATGTGTTCAAATACGGCATAATAAATTGATTTGCTCTCATGGTGTTTGATCTCTTCCTCTCTGACCCTCATATTTTAAAGCAGGTAACCAGGCCATGGTGCTCCCTTGTCTCTGGGGAGATTTATGCAGCTTGCTTGAAAATCAAAATTGTCTGGAAAAAGTTGACTCTTCGTGATTCATTACATGGTCTTCATATTATGTGCTTTATATAAATTAACTTAGTTGTCTAAATAATTACATTTAAGAGTATGTTTAATGTTTTTCTATTAATTTACTTTTTTCTCCAGTTTTATTGAAATGTAATTGACATAGCAATATAACTTTAAGGTACACAGCAAAATGATTTGATTTATGTATATGATGAAATGATTAGCACAGCAAGTTTAGTTAACAGCCATCATACAGACACACACATTGTGTTTACATAATTTATTAAAGTTTACTAATTAATAAAATGTGTACTTATAATTCATTTCTTTGTCTATAAATATATATTCTGGATTAAAGATATTGATGATAAATTAATGAATAATTTTTAACTAAGAAGAAATCATAAGGAGATATGGATTATACAATAATAACAAATACATTAATCTTGGATAACATAAGAATATGGCCCTCATTTATAAAGTCATAATCAATTAAGCACTGTATTTTATGCATTTAGGGAAAATGTTGGCAAACAAATCCTTAAAAGTAATTTTATGTGCTGGCTTCTCTGCATGTAATTGTTCTGCTAGGCTTTGTTCTAAAAATTTCAATGGAGTGCATCTCCTGGGCTCAACTACTCTCTGGCTTATGATTAGGTCTAGTCAAAAAAAAAAAAAAAAAAAAACCTGAAAAAACCTTTGGCAAGAGATGAGAGAAAGGAAGAAGAAAGAATCCAGAGCACTTATTAATTCCATCTATACCTTCCATTCTGGGATGCTGTTTTATTATTCCTACTTTTTTTTTTTTTTTAGTGGTTTAACTTCTGTCAGGGAGCTTTATTTCCATGGTTATATCTCCTCTCAAGTCTGACAACACCATAGGACTCCTAAGTTTAAGATGATGGACTGAACATACATACCAATATTTCTCTCTTTTTCAAAACTGTAATTATTTGCTTTCCAAATGATTCACTTTTCCCAAATTCAGAGTGAATTGGGGAGATATAAAGGGTATCTGGGAAACAAGGGCTTCATTTGTGTAATCATTCGTACACCGAGTCACTGATATCATATCCTATAGCTTCCCAGCTTGTTCCTTTGCAGTCTTATCAACTACTTGCTATGCAACTATTCACTGCATCTAAACCTTCATAAATTCTGTCTTCTCCTTGAAGATTACCTCTTTATCCCTTCCTTGTTTGGATCTCTCCTGTGTATTCTTCACAACTGAGCTCAAAGTTTCCCTCCTTCCTTTACATACTTCTTAACTCCTTAGAATGATTTACATAGCCTCATATCATTGCCATTGCATTCTCTGCAAACTTTGTATATTTATTACTAGATTCCGTGATTAGAACAAAAATGATCTTAGACACCATTATAAGGGGAAGATAGGCGATTGAACGACTATATGTGAAATTAAGTTGGAGTAATTATAAAACATAACCAAACATTTTTAAAAGTATTTACCATTTATTCAATGTTTTATGTGTTCCATACATTCTAATTATTTTACATATGTTGTCTCATGTAATTCTCACAAAAGCTACCCATTTATAGAAGAAGAAACAGAAGCATGGAGTTTTAATAGCTTGCCAGAAGATTCACAGCCCAGAAACAGTGAAACCATTCATTGAAGGGAGACTGACTTCAGAACACACTCTCTAACAAATATGCTATTTTTTTCACACTTATGTTTAATAACATTTCCTCAACAATGAGTATTGACTAAGATCTCAGGACTGAATAAAAGCATCTTATCAAAGATGGGTAAAATAGAAAAGATGGAATTTGAGGAGGATCAGAAATGAGGCTGTAAAGATAAGATGTGGTCATAAAGAGATTGGTAAATCCGTAAGTTTGGATTTCAGTATAATAGCAAAGGGCAGCCAATATGGAGGTTTTCATATGGTCTAAGGAAAATGGGACAATTTAAATAAGGGAAAAGTAGATGGATTTGAGGTAAAATCTATGAGAGCTGGTGACAAACATTTTGAGTGCTAAAAAGAATTTTCTGGATTCTGGTTAAAATAATTTTTGGAAGATATTTATCCAAGATAGGAAACCTGAGAGCAGGAGACCCTATTTAGGAAGAAAGCGGTTTCTATATTTTGATGTGCTGAGTTTGGATTCTGTCGTTTAAATTTATAAAAGCGGCATTCCTCTTCAGGTAAAATCAGTATAAAGAGGTCCAATTGCATGCTTAAGGACAGAATTAAACATTTAATGGAGAATTAATGTAGTATAGGTAGATGTTGATTTATAACGAAGCACACCTAAAATTTAGATAATGTTGTAATACAATGTTACTTTAATTTAAAAAAAAGTACCTAAAAAAAGTAGGAGCTATATTCAGAAGCCATCATTACATGGACAATGAAGACTAAACATCTACCAGATAAGGAAAACAAGAGATGTTAGTGTCAAGGGGAATAATCTCAAATCCAGACAGTGTTTCAAGAAGGAAGTGATAACCATATAATCTAATGCTGGGATAACATCAAGTAATATAAAATATAAAGAGTGTTCACTGATTTGGACAACCAAAAGTCATTATTTTGGTGGAACCTCAAGGAGAGTGAAGTTCTTTACCCAGATGTCTTCTCTAGAGCCCAAACATTCATTCCTCACCTTCTCCAAACATATTTGCTTCTCACCTGTGCCCCTCAATGGGAACTGCCTTGCCCTCCCCCAAGGGTGGCCCATGAGCAAATCTCTTTAAAAAAAAAAAAAAAAAGGAAATGTAAAGAGAGGAATGATGGAAAGCAGAGACAGGCAGGCTGGAAGAGAGAAAAAGAAGAAGCATTTTTATTTATTTTATTTAGTTTTTCATTTTGGTTGTTCCCACCAATGCCAGGACACGAACCTGGGGCCTTGGGATGTACATGGCCTGTGCTCAACTCCCACTCCACAGGGTGCATCCAACTAATTTCTTGATATGAGATACAAAGTCTCTTACCTCAATTTAGGATAATTCTAAAAGCCCATTCTCCACTTTATGGCTCTCATAATGTTGGCTAATATCAATTAATTTTCTGCTCACAACTCCTCATATTAGAATTAATTTCAGGATATAAGTCTAAAACAGCTGTTACCAAAAGTGGTCCTACAAAGTGGATTCTAAATTGGATTTTGGCATTAGATCTATCACTGGCCAGCTGCCAGTGAGAAGTATATCACTGGTAGAAGCTGGAGTATGGGTAGCCCCTGGTATGCTGCAACAGAATAATTATTAACACTTTCACCGATGGGGAATTAGGCTGGGGTACCAGAAGGAAAAGGATGCGCTGACTGATGGAACGTCTCTGCCACTTGAGAAGAATGAGTTAATACATTCTGAAACTGAGTGACTGTGATTGCTGATCTTCACTGAAGAGAATAAAAAAGCCTGAAGGTGATAAATTATCAATTAAAGGCAAAATGTGAGAGTCAGTTTACCTCAATGGTATTCTTATGAAAATGCTAATCTCCTGTAGCCAGAGAGGAGAGAGGAGAATCAGAGAACTTCAAACAGATTGAAATCTTAACTCTGAAATTTGTATTCTGTGGTGGAGCTCATACAGGGCAAGAACAGATGTTCTTGAGTGCCTTGACCTCCCAGAGTGCCATGAAATACTGAGTCTGAAGACGTGACCATTCCCTCTTATTAAAAGTGGCTTTTCCAGTGCACTCTGGTGGAGTATCATTAGGTCAACTGCCCCCAGTTCAGCTCATTTCACATACAGCCCAAAGACACAGGTTCGTATCCCAGAGTCAAAAGGAAAACACAGTATGAACAAATAAAATAAAATAAAATAAAATGCTTCTTTCTCTTCTCTCTTCCTACTTACCTGCACATTTTCTTTAAAAAAAAAAAAAAATAGTCTGTTTCCTTTGCTTGAACGTCATGTAGATCTTAAATAAGAGGCAGAGGATTCACATCACAGCGGTGTATGCCAGGCTTACTAAGGAAGGAGATGTCTTCAATATCCCTCAGAAGTTAAAGTTCAGATGATCATTCTGAATTTTTGCAAAAGATTTCAGATGTCCAGTCATTGAGTGCAACAGAATTGAGCACTAAGGGCTTTTGACCAAGCAGCTGGGAAGTGAATGTGGTCTTTCTGAAGGGGGCCCTGAGTAGGGTTACGTCACTTACAACACTCCTTACATGAAAGAGAAAACTTTCGTGTTCATTATGTTTGTTATGATGAGGAATTAACTGATTTCCACAGCTGGAGACAAACTGTCACTAAACTTACCTGCACATTAGTGTTAACTTTTTTGTTGGTAAATGGAACACAATTCCATTCTTTTGTCCCCCATCTCACTAAGTCTCCATCCCCAATCCCTGTCACAGAAGCCTGGAATTAGCTGCAGAATCTCTATCAGGAGGTTCCTATTTAGGTTTTGCTTATTTGAAGCACCTGCCTGAGGATTAAAAGAAAAATAAATAGAGGCCATTTTATAGCTCTTGGGGCAACAATAAGCAGACATGTGGGTATGAGAGGAGAGATTGTAGTCACCTCTGAGCATTTTCCTGTGAATTGTCTGCCTCCATTTGCACAAAATACTCTAACTCAATGCTTTCAAAGCATTATCAGTATCATCTGGGAATTTATAACAAAGAACGTTCTTGGACCCACTCCAGACCTATGTTCAGAAGCTCTGGAGGTAAGTGTTTTACTGAGTCTAACTTACTCTATATTGTAGTTCCCCCTTATCCTCGGGGCATGTGTTCTGAGGCCTGTGCCTGAAACCATGGATAATACTGAGCGCTACACATACTCTGCTTTTCCCTATCATGTATGTACTTATAATAAGGTTTAATTTATAAATTACAGTGAGAGATTAACAGTATAATTAAAGCAAAACAGTTTTAACAATACATTGTAATAAATGATGTAAATGTCTCTCTTGAAGGTTCATACTGTGTACATAAGATTGTTGCTTGAATGATGGTAACTGAAACCATGAAAATGAAATGGTTGATAAGTGGGAACTTTTTATACCAAAGCTGAGAACTGCTGAAGTCTATTTTAATACAGTAGATCATGGTCAAGTTTCAAGTGGGTTAGTTATCAAAATTACCGGAAGTGACTCTGAAAACTGCAGTGTCCTGGGCCCCACCTCATGTCACCTCATGAGCATGACTCTTCCGGGAAAAGGGTCTATGAATCTCTAATCTTACAAGAATCCCCAGTGATTCTTATGATTAGTGAAGTTTGCAAAGCTGACCAAGAATTGCTCTGTGTTCTCCCAAGTTTCTTGTTGAAACAACATTTATTTTCCTTTAACATAAAAAAAGGGAAAACTAATTATATTTTCATGAAAAAAAGCTGTGACTTGTTTGGAAAAGTGTACTTACTCAGCAAAATATAGCCCTTTTTAGAACTTACATTTAGTTCCTTTTTTCTCATGACTAACCAAGGGTGATTTACATCACAGTCACTATGAGTACCTGTTGATATTGCAGATATGTGGACTTCATCCAGACTTCTAGAACTGCATCTCTGTGCATGGAATGTGTTTAACAAACATACCAACCGCATAAATTTGAGAGTCACCAATTTTTTCCTAGTTTATATTATACCATAATATAATGTGTCACCAGATGTGCTATATAAATGACAAATATGATGTATGCAAATATGATACAGGAATACCTACAAAGAGTACTGGTATTAGCTCTGAGCTTCAGTTCATGTATAAATGAGGCTGTGGAATATAGATGATTTTTCATTTTTCTCCCTGTTTTCATATGCTGAGATTAAATTGTGTACTTAATAACTTATTCACATAGTCACTTCCAAAAACTATAATATTAATATGGTTTCCCCTGAGCCGCCTCCTTAGCCATGTCATTTGTACAACCGGCTAGAGGTCAATTTTGTCACCCTTGTTACAACAAAAAGAAGAGAGGTGTGCTCTAAATATTTTGTTACTTTGAGGCATTCTTACAAATTTGTTGTTTTTTGCTAAAAGTATTAAAAATAATGGATATATTCTTAGACAGTCTTACAATATTAGATTAGAATTAGATTTCACTTCTTAATGAAAATATTAAATACATAAATCTTTAAGAAGTCATTATCTAAAATATTTCATTTTATCTCAATGTCTAATTATAGTCATAAATATCTTTATTGTAAGGATGTTCTCTTAATGGCTGACATCACTACATTTAACTATTCAGGCTTTTTATTGTCTTGAGTAAAAATGTGTCACCTTAGTCTATGAATAAATAATAAAATAAATATATACACCTAGAGTGAAACTAAACCTATATCAAGAAGTAACTATCACCATGTCTTGAACTGGTACTTAACAAAGTTTCTTGAATGGCAATTAAGTACTCCACAAACTATTTCTGACACAAATGATGAGTTTTAAAAACATATTTTTACTTGATCTAAATAAAGCAGAAGAGAAAAGCTCTCTATGAAATTATAGAGGCTGTAGTTTTCTATGTTTATGTTTTTAATATACACTTAAAATAGTTTCCCACAGACCTGAAATGCTGAAAGTATTCTGGATAAATGAAAAGTTCTTAAGTGCCTGGAAATGACAATTGTGAGATTGCAGATTGCTTCTTTTGGAATGGGGTTTTGGTGAATGCAGGAAATGTCTTACTGAAGAATAATGAATATAAAAAAATTGGTTAAAGGTGAACTCCCAACAATCATTCAAAACTGAATAAAAATTCTCATGTTTGGTGACTTCACCCTTGGAGAAGAAAACAAACAGTATTGGTTTATTGGTTTTTCCTGACAGTTTTTAAGATAGTAGCCAAAGCTAATTCTCACCTCATTTCTGGAACATTCCAGTCTGGTAAAAGGTTAGAATTAATAGCAAGAAAAAGGCAAAGTTATGACTAATGGTTTTGGTCCAGTCTGTTTACCCTAAGGGCTAAGTTCAGGATCCATCTTTACAGCCAGAATTTTTTTCTTAATTGAAAAGTCACTTAAATTCCTTTTTCAAAATTGGAATTTTTTCACTTCATTTGGGTGGATTTGCTTATGTATTCAAAGCCTGTAATGTTTGATGTTAGTATACTTTTAGAAATAAAAGTTTATAGTGATTATTAGGTTGTTGGTTTTGAGTAGATTTCATTTTATTACAGCTTTAAATAATAACTGGGACAATTAAAAGGTATAATTTGTATTAAATGTGTATTTTTTTAAATTTAATATGAAAATGTCTTCCTAGTCATAAGATTGATTCCCAGTTTACATAAGAAATGTTAATATGCTAAGCAGAAAGAGCAATATTAGGAAATTTGATATTACGTAATTCATATATTTTAAGGAATAAAAGTTATTTCTGACCTAAGTTATATTTGATGTGATTAAACTAGGCACGGTTAAACAAAAAGTAGACTTTACTTTTAACAAAAACCTTGAAATTATTTGTGTGCATTTGAGAAACTTATCAGGCTTGATTACAATAAAATCAAATTTTATTGGTAATACTTTTTTGGAAGAGGAGTATTTTGTATATTCATCAAATTCCTAGATTTGAAAGAACACTGATGCCACAAAAACAATAGTGAATTAGCATAATCAGAGAAAGATGTACTTTATTCTGAGTTATGAGACAGACTGCCAGACTCTGGTGCTAGATTTTGTCATAAGTCCCAATTTCATTTCAGACAGAAATATAGATCAGACATACCACTCTAATGATCATGGCAAACAAGATTTTTCTAAGTCATTCATGGTAGTAGACTGTCAGGTTAATACACATTCTCATTATATATGCCTCATTCTAAAATCATGGGTTTCCTATCTATTTGTAATAGCATAAGATTTTTTAAAAAAAGAATTAGCATAGAAAACACTTTGAGGAGATTCTTCAAAGTTCTGAGTTTGCCTCTCGCATCTATAATAATTAAACTTACACCACAATTTCTAAAACAAGTATAGCATTATTTCTTTTCAGAGTAATATTTATTATATCTTTAGTTTACCATTTTAAATTCCATTTAGAATGCATTCTGAAATTGCATCTCAGGCTATATTTCACACCACACACCACCACAAGAGTACCAGTTTTTCTTTTCCCCTCATTCCCCTAACCCCCCATAACCATTCCTGAGTCCTATTATTTTTGTCAGAATTTGTATGTTTATTTGTTTCATTTCATTATACTTCACATTTGAGTGAAAACAGCCTGTATTTCTCCTTTCTTTCTGACTTTTTTTCACTCAGCGTGATCCCCTCCAGTTCCATCCAGATTTTAGCAAAGGACAGTTTCATCTTTTTTAGTAGCTGCATAGAATTCCATTGAGTGTGTAAATAAAATAACTTCATGTCCAGCCATCTGCTGATAGGCATTTAGGCTTGTTTCCATGTCTTAGCCATGGTAAATTGTGCTGCTATGAACATAGGGGTGAAAACATTTTTCCTGATTAGAGATTTTGTATCCTCTGGGTGTATGTCTAGAAGTGAGATGCTGAATCAAATGGTAAATCCATCTTTATTTATTTGAGCAATCTCCAAACTGTTTTCCAAAGAGATTGCGCTAATTTACCTTCTCATCAACTATGTAGATGGCTTCCCTTTTCTCCACACCCCCTCCAATATCTGTTATAATCAGTCTTTTCTATATAGGTCTTTCTCACAGGTGTGAGGTGATATCTCTTTGTAGTTTTTATTTTCATTTCTCTGATGGTGAATGATGTAGAGCATTTTTTCAGGTGTTTTAAAGTCATCTGTCTTTTTAGAAAGGTCTCTGTTCAGTTTTTGCCCGTTTTTTTGAGTGGGTCATTTGCTCTTTTACTGTTGAGCTGTATGATTTCTTTGTATATTTTAGACATTAAGCTTTTATTTGATGTATGAATTATCTCCTCCAGTTACATGGGTTTTTGTTTGTTTTAGTGGTGGTTTCTTTTGCTGTGCAGAAACTTTCCTGTTTGATGTAGTCCCAATTGTTTAGTTTTGCTTTGGTTTCTTTTGCTGTCTCTGTTCTTCCCACAAAGACCTCTTTGAGGTTGAGAAAATGGACTGCTCTCCTCAATTTTGTTCTAGGTATTTTATGGTTTTAGGTCTTACGTCCAGATCTTTGATCCATTTTGAATTGGTTTTGTACTTGGCGATAATGAGTAGTTTAGTTTCTTTTCTTTCTTTCTTTTTCTTTTTTTTTTTGGGGGGGGGATGTTTTTCCAGTTTTCTGAATACCATTTATTGAATAGATTTTCCTTCCTCCATTTCATGTTCTTGCCACCTTTTCATAGACTAACAGTCCATACAGCTGTGGTTTTATTCCTGGGTTCTCTGTTTGATTGCATTGATCACTGTCTGTATTTTTTCCAGTACCAAACAGTTTTGGTGATCACTGTAGCATATCTTGAAGTCCAGAATTGTGATGCCTCCACTATTCCTTTTTTCTCTCAGAATAGCTTTGTGGTCCCATTCAAATTCATTAATATTTGCTCCATTTCCTTGAAAAATGTCCCTGAGATTTTGATGGGAATTGTGTTGAACCTATATATTGCTTGGGTAGAATGGTCATTTTTACTATGTTGATTCTTCCAGTCTATTAACATGGGATATTTTTCATCTCTTTGTGTCTCCTATTTCTTTAGCTAAGGTTTCGTGGTTTTTATTGTAGAGGTATTTTGCTGCCTTTGTTAATACCCAGATGTTTGGCCTTCCTTGGTACTATTGTGAGTCAAATTTATTTCTTAATTTCTTTCTCCACTACTTCATTTTTTGCCTATAGGAATACTAGCTTTGTATGTGTGTAGTAGCCTGTCAGTTTGCTGTATTCATTTATTGTTTCTAGAAGATTCTCATGGAATCTATAGGGTTTCTATGTATAGCATCATGTCACCTACAAATAATGATAGTTTTATTTCTTCTTTTATAATGTGGATTACCTTTATTTCCTTTTCTTGTGTTATTACTCTGGCCAAGACTTCTATTGCTATGTTGAATAGAAGTGATGATACTGGGCAACATTGTCTTGTTCCAGATCTTAGGGTGAAGGCTCTCAGCTTTTCACCATTGATTATGATAGCTATGAATTTGTCATATAATGCTTTTATTATATGAGGTATATGCCACCTATTCCTACTTTTTTTTTTATCATGAATGGATGTTGAATCTTGTCAAATGCTTTTTCTGCATCTATTGAAATGATCATATAGTATTTGATTTTTACTTTGTTGATGTGGTGTATCACATTGATTTATTCACATATGTTAAACCATCTTTGTATCCCTGGAATAAATCCCACTTGGTTGTGATGTATAATTTTTTTGATGTGCTGTTGAATTGCATTTGCCAGTATTTTGTTGAGGACTTTTGCATCTGTATGCATCAGTAATATTGGTCTGTAGCTTCCCTTTTTGGTGCTATCTAATTTGGAATCAGGATAATAGTAGCCTTATAGAATGTATTTAGGAGTTTTCTCTCCTATTCAGCATTGCGGAAGAGTTTAAGGAGGATGGCAATTAGTTCTTTGAATGTTTGGTAGAATCCCCCAGTGAAGCTAGCCAGTTAGGGCTCTTATTTTGGGGGAGATTTTGTATTACTACTTCAGTTCCTTCTCTTGTTATCAGTCTGCTTAAGTTGTCTATATATTCCTGCTTGAGCTTTGGGAGGTTGTAGGATTCTAGAAACCTGTCCATTTCTTTATTGACAATTTTGGGCATATAAGTATCCGTAGTAGTCTTTCATGATCCTTTGTATTTCTGTGATGTCAGTTGTGTTTTCGCCTTTCTTATTTCTGATTTTTATTATTAGGGCTATCTGTCTTTTTCTCTGTATGTCTTGTTAGGGTGTATCAGTTTTTATTTTTCAAAGCACCAGTTTTCAGATTCATTGATCTTTTGGATGGTCCATTAACTTTCAATTTCATTTATTTATGCTCTGACTTTTATTTCAGTCTATTTTTGGTTTTGATTATTCTTCCCTTTCTAATTCCCTCAGGTATGTAGTTAGCTATTTAATTAGGGCCCTCTCTTGGTTTTGGATATGCGCGTATATAGCTATAAACTTTCCTCTCAGAACTGCTTTCATCGCATCCCCTATGTTCTGGTAGCTTGTCTCTGAATTCATTTGCTTTCAGATAAGAACTTAATTTCCTGATGATCCAAGAGTTGTTCAGAAGTGTGTTGTTCTGTCTCCATATCTTTGTGGTTCTTCTAGTTTTATTATTTTGGTTTGTTTCTAGTTTTACCCCCCACCTCGTGATCAGCAAAGATGCTTTCTATAACTTGAATTTTGCCAAATTTGCTGATATTTTTCTTGTGTTCCAGGATGTGGTCTATCCTTGAGAATATTCCATGAACATTTGAGAAGAATGCATTTTTTTTTTTTTAGAAATAGAATACCCTGTATATGTCTGATATATCCATTTGATCTATTGTTTCAATTAGGACGCTTATTTGTTTGTTGGTTTTATGACTGGATGATCCATCTATTGATATAGTGGAATGTTAATAGCCCCTGCTATTATTGTATTACTGTCAATGTCTGCCTTTAGCTCTATCAGTATCTGTTTTATATATTTAGATGACTGGGTGCATATATGTTGATGATAGTTTGGATTTTTGCAAGCCCACATACCTACTAAAGTTTGAACAACCTCTTTAGACTATGAAACATAAATTACAAAAGCTAAAATAATTCTGCTTTTTCTGGGTAGATACATTAATCTCTATATTCCCTGTAAATCCTGTTCAAGAGTATTTTCAGGGGTATCTCCAAGCCAGATTAATTCAAACGGAATTTATGCCTTACCACCAGCATTTTAATAATTTCTCTGGTTCTAATGAGCAACAGGATAAAGAGACTTATGTTTTTCTTGTACTCATTCTTTTGTCAGTCATTTGCTATCTTCCCTGTACACATATGTGTGTGTGTTCCTGTTGCCATTTTCTGTTGACCCGATTTACTAGCTCTTTTGACTCTATTGGCTGGAGCTACAGAGAATGAGAATGGATGAGTTGCCAGAGTAGCACATATACAAGTTACTCACATTTGGGGAACTTCTATTCAGTTTGAAAACACCATAACATCTCCTTGCTCTTAATCATACCCCTTTCCAGTTCACTCTCAGTATTGTAATCAGTGTTATCTTTCTAAAATACCTATCTGCTCATTTCTAAACTCTTAAAAATGGTTTGAAGTGCTGTGCATAAGTACTTCTTCGTTATTTCTCCCTCCTCACAATTTCATCTATGTTGTAGTCATGCTAAATGTCTAGTTTAATATATTGATATGGTCCCAGTGTGTTCTCTCATTCTTCCTATGAGCATAATGCACATTAATCTCTATAGTACAACACTGTTCCCTGACAATTAATACCTCACCATCACTCATTCACCCAAATATTTTATGTCTTCCAAGAAAACTTAATTCATCATCCAAGCTTGAGATAACACCATTTGAGGTAGTTTAGAATCTCTTTTTTGAGACTGTTATAGTTTGTTTGCTTGTCTGAAATTCTCAGTGGATTTTAAAGAAGCTATTATTTATAGATATATTGCTAACTTTTCTATATCTAGCTGAGACATTATACATAATACTTACATAAATATTTTCATTTAGTCAGTAAATATTTCCCTCATGCAGATGCAAAGGAAGTAATAACACAGAGATTTTCTTAGAGTGTAAACTCAAAATTTCACAGGTTCTACCTCCCAGAAGCTGACCATGGAGTAAACTTTGCTGCCCTGCTGCAAATTGGCTACACGTTTAACAATGTCAATTGTTCTTAAAGATATGAGTAAACTGCAAGTATTTTAGATTACTAGTAGGAGTAGAAATTGCTATACTCACTTGAAAAACATATGCACAACTGGCAACTTCAATATGTGAATATTTATACTCAATAATTCCCCTCCTGAAGTATGTGCTCAAGATGAGTACATTCATGGCAATTTTGACAAAAGGAGAGATTATGAAAATGTCCAGCAGTAGAGTACAATAACACAAATTAAAATAAGATCCTGCAAGTCTTTCTCTTAACTCCCTAGCTTGAAAAACTCCAGGGAAGTGAAGATTCATATCAACTTCCCTAGCAGTTTTCTGCAAATAACCACAGATATTTGTTGTCATATCATTAGGCACTGGAATAGCTTCTTAACACAAAACCTTTTCTATGAATGGAGACCACCTGCATCTAGCAGTTTTACCTCCAGATCTCTCCTCTCAAGTGACTATGGTTCCGGAATACGGCCTCTTGTTTACCTATCAATTCTATACTCAAATATTTCTACTCTTCCAGCTTCTCTACCCTCTTCCTTTTTTATCTACTGCCCCATTTTTCTTAACCTTTATTCTCCATTTTCGAAATTCCTAAAGTTCAAAATAATAAAGTTGAGGTGGAAGAAGAAAAAATAGAATGAAGTACTCACAGAATGTTGTTTTAAATATACTTATTATACTCTATTGTTATTGGACAGAGGGGCATCTTTATCAAATAAACATAGCAATGATTGTGAAAAAATGTTTTGTAGGAGTTTGCCCTTGTGGCCTATTGGTCTAGTATAACCAGGAGCATTCCCACATAAATCCCAAGGTCCAGGTTCATGACCTAGGGCAGGAGGAAGCAACCAATGTAAACAACTAAATAAAAATAAAGTACTTCTTCCACCTCTTCCGGCCTACCTGCCTGCCTTCATTCCTGAATGTACATTTCCTTAAAAATATTTTGTAGTATTTATGAAAGTCTTTAAATCTCTAGGGGAAGGACATAATATGCTGTCATTTCAAATGTTGTTGACAAAAAAAAAAATTGTTTTCTAAATGTCTATAATACTATTTCCCATGAAAAAAATATGGGAAAAACTGAATTACATCAAGACTTCTCATAGTAAGGGTTAAAAAGTATACTTTTCTGCATTAAACATTGGTTATAGAATATTTAACCATATTCAACTTTTAAATGGATTCTTTGTTGATATGAATATAACAAATTCTCCTTGATAAGTATTGCAGTTTAGTGAATACTCTCTCAACATAACCTTTTTTTTTTTTTTTTTTTTTTTAAAGGAAATGTGCAGGTAGTAATGAAGGCAAGGAGAGGCAGGGAGGTAGGAAGAGAGAGGAGGAGACACTTTTAAAAAAAATTTGGTTGTTCATCATGATTGTTTAACCCAGTCCCAGGATGCAAACTGAGATTTTTCTTTTATATGCGGAATATGTCAGCTGAAGGAAACTGAACAAACCATTACTCCACCAGAGTTACCACAACATGATAGTTTTAAAATACTTTATATCATGCTTTCTCTTCCAATATTATGAGTGACTTATCTATGTAAAGCAATAGGTACACCATAGTAAACAGATATAATTATTGCCTTCATGAAGCGTATATGTAAGAAAATATAATTTAATCACTACTCTATTAAATTCACTTAATATAATAGTAAAACAAAGAACATTTTAACTCACGTAATGAGAATTTAATCACAATTTTTTATCAAATTATTATCTTTATTTAAGTGAAAGCCTGAATTGATTTCTTGGGTATTCATCATTTGAGTTTCCCATACCAGAAAATATTTTTCAGGGAAGAAATAGTCATTATACAATGAAAAATTTATTTAGAGCTTTTAATTAAATTAGTCTCTGTTCAAATATCTCTTTTGTTGATGGAAGTTTATCAAACCACTAGAACAGTAGCATCTTTTGCCCATGTAAAATTTTAATTAATGAATTTGCATTATAATCTGTTATTCTACATAAACAGGATTTAAATCAACTATGAAGTAAAATTACCAATGTTATTGAGAATATATATTTAACAGAATTGATGAAACATTTTTGGAAAAAACATTAAGTCCTATAAATAAATGAATATCTAGCAGAATAAGCATTGTTAACAAATAAATAAAACTAAATTGCAAATAGATTTTTTTGAAATGAGTTTTTAAATAGAGGTCCTTGAGTGATTTGGTAAGCCTTCAAATATATTTTCAGAAGTAATGTGTTTAAGAGCTATAAATAAAGTCAAATGTGAAAGCAGTCGCACTTTATCACATTTTAAAAAATTATATTTTCTCAACAAATTAAAATACAATTGAAATTGTAACCTAAATTTTGCTAAACATTTTTAGAATTAGAATTTTCATTTGTCAAGAAAATATCCAATCAATCATGTACATTATTATGGATTTTCCATTTGTTTTATAAAGGATTCACTATAAAAGCTTTTTTTTCCATGTTCCTTTTCCCTCAGATAACACAGTTTTCCTACTCTGGCATTCTCTTAGTTTAAATAATTATCCAAAAGTCACATTGATGTTTGGAAAACTATTTATCATTAAGTGCATCTGGTTTTAGAAGTTGTAATTTGCTGACTTAATTTTGTACTCGAGATTGTTAAAGCATGGTACTTTTCATCCATAAGACAGGCTTTAGCTCCAAGTACTATGCTCTTGACACCAGAGCAATGAAAGTAACAAGACTCTGTGGTAGACTGAATAATGGCTCCCCAAAGATGTCTGTGTTCTAATGCCCGGAAATAACGGATACATTACATAATAACAGGAAATTTACAGGTGTGTAAATTTGGTTGGGATCTTCAAATAAAAATGAGTACCCTGAGTATCTAGATAGACCCAACATAATCATAAATTATAAGAAGGCGGCAGGAAGGTCAGAAGATATTTGAAAAATGTTAAGATGTGAGCTGATGTCTGAGAGGAGATGTGAGAATGCAGATTTGAAGATCAAGGAAGGGACTGTGAGACAAGGAATGTAGACAACCTCCAGATGTCAGAAAAGGTAAGGTAACAGATGTTCTCCTAGAGCTCCCATGTGACATATAGTCAGTGCAACCATTTTAAGCTTCTAACCTACAGAATTATAAAAGAGAATTTGCTTCAAGTTACTTTCTGTTGTTTATTTGCTACAGCACCAAGAAGAAACTAAAACAATCTCTCTAGGAATTTTTTCGTTTTCTTCTCTGCTGAAATTCAAGAACTTATTTTTTTTCTATCCAGTTCCCTTTCAGGAGGAGTCTGGCCAGGAAGAGAGAAATAACTTTTCTAACCATTTCTTTCATGGGTTAGTTTGAATATCTTTTCTCTATGAGGTCTTAAATTCACCCTGTGGCCTTTGAGATCAGGTTGGATTTATTTACAGTGATCATAGGTCACTTCTGAAGGTGCAACTGGATACAATGAATAGTTAGGCTAGGAAAACGGAAATATTGGGGTTGTGCTGGGGCAGATGGCCACGCTAATTATATTTACATCGTAGTACTCAGACTCATTTGTTTTACTTTAGAATTGCAATTAAATACGTGTTTCTCTCCCCTATGTCCTTTCTTTTTCCAGAGATAAATTTTCCTTTGTCTCTGTTCTCCATAATATATTCATCATCATCATTGCCAGCATCCTCACAGTCGTCATTGTCATCACCATCATGATCATTACAATACTACAATTCCATCATACTTACTATGTGTTGGACACATTGAGCACATTATGTGTAATAACTCATTTAATTTTTGCAACATCTATTGAAAAATGACACTAATGTCATTTTATATAAAAATTATTCTGGTATGGAGACAGCAAGTAATATGCTCAAGGTCACATAATAGAAGGCGGTAGGCCCACGATTCAATTCATACAATCTGGCTTCTTTATTGCTATTGTTTCCCCAGAGAAGACTCTGCAGAGAGGATATACATTTTCATTTATGAAAAGTAAAGGAAAACGAGGTTAATATACTGATACACTTGGAATTAAAGTCTAAGTATTAATGGAAAAAGGCATTTAAGAAATAAACAACTTCAGTGTCATAATTTATGTTCTATTTTAAACATCTATAATTTTTTAAAAACCCACAGATATCCACGCAAAATATTGTCATTGGTCTTTTGAGACCTAATTAAAATTAATAGACTCATTTTGGGGAAAATCAGTGTTATTGGAAGGAGCATATGCATTTTTATTTTTTACCTGATTTTTTTTTTTTTTTTTTTTTTTAAGGAAAGGTACAGGCAGGAATGAAGGTGCATAGGCAAGCAGTCAAGAAGAGAGAGGAAGAAGAGCCTTTATTTATTTTTATTTATCTTGGTTGTATTCCCTGACTCAGATATGTGAATCTGAGTCCTTGGGATATGTGTGGACTGTGCTCAGCTTGAGACATTGGACCTAATCAGTACTCTAAAAAGGCACACTTTTGTCTCAGTTTTATTGAAACATATATCACTTATATACAGTACAGTATAAGTTTGGGGTATATAGTATAATGATTTTACTTAATTGTGAAAGGATTATCACATTTAGTTAGCATCCATCATTATCTCACATTGATATAGAAACAAATGAAAAAAAGTATTTTTTTTCTAATGAGAATCTTAGGATTTATTCCCTTAACAACTGTCATATATCCTCCAAAAAATAGTTTTAACTATAGTTGTATACGTTATATCCCCAATGCTTATTTATTTTAAACATGGGAGTTTGTATGTTTTGACCATCTTCATCCAGCTTCCTCCCCTCCTCCTCCTCCTGTAAAATCACAAATCTGACCTCTTTTTCTATGAATTTTGCTTTTTGAATTTTTTGTTGGCTACTGAATATTAGTGCTACTGTACAATATTTGTTTTCCTGTCTGCTTATTCCATTTAACCTAAAGTCCTCAAAATCCAATCCTGGTGTTGCAAATGGAAGACTTATTATTTAATGGCTGAGTAATAGCCAATTCTTTATATACCACAATCTATGTACTCGCTTGTAGAGAGACACAGTTGCTTACACCTCTTGTCTTATGTAAATAATGTTACTATGACCATGAAGGTTCAGATGCCTTTTGGAGTTAGTGTTTTCATTTCTTTTTGCTATTTTTAAAAGTGAAATTTATTAATCATATAGCAATTCTTTTTAATATTTTTAGGAACATTCTTACTGTTTTCCATAGTGACTTTACCGATTTACAATTCCATCAATAGTACACAAGTTTCCATTTTCTCCACATCCTCACTGGCATTTTTTATCTCTTGTCTTTTTATGATGGCCATATTAATAGTGATACCTCATTGTGGTTTGATTTGCATTTCCCTTGTGATTGAGCATTTTTTTTAATGAACCTGTTGGTCATTTATATATTTTATTTTGAAAAATGTTTAAGTACTTTATCCGTTTTTTAGTGAATGCTTTGTGATTGTTTTGCTATTGAACAAAGAATATATAGTCTATACATTGACATGTTTATATATATTTAATATTTAAATATAAATATTCCTTATATCTATTTTGAATATTAACCACATATCATATATGTGGTTTTCAAATATTGTTTTTCATTTTTTCTTTGAATTTTGTTGCCTGTGTTCTCTGGTCAGGATTACCAGATGGCTGGGTCTGGGTACGAAATGAGTGGGAAATGGGACTATGAATTAACTTCTCTGCCCTGAAAGAGCAGCACATGAGGCCTCGAGGTCTGCACAGCTCACTGTGTGGGCACCAGAATCAGAAAAAAAACTATTTATTGACTTTTCTTTCCAGAGGGGTTTCCAGTTTTGTTCTGTAGATGGGGAAAGCCACAGCTCTCACTGTTCAAGTGCCTCAGTAAGCAGACTGTGGGGTGGGTTATTAAGCTGCCATGTGCTTTGTTTAGGTTTCCTGAGCAGGCAGACTGTAGGCTGCATTCAACAATGAGCAAAGCTACAAAATAATTCCACTGCTGGGCTGGAGTGGATAACCAGCCCCAAGTCTGGCAAGTCTCTTTGTGGTCTTGAATCCAGCTGACTGACTCTGAGTTCCCTGGTGGAACATTGCCACATTGTTCCTCTGAGTTCCCTGGTGGAACATTGGCTTTGCTCTGCAGACAATCAACTCTGCCTGCTGAACTCTGTGCTGGAATGTTGTTGGGTTTCTCAGCTCCCAGGTGTTCCTGATGAGGCTCTCCGGTAGGGAGGGGCTAAGCTACACTCAGGAGTGGATTGGGCTCTGACTCAGTTCCCCTGCTTGGGTGGACGCAGATGAAGCTTCTTCACTTGAGTAGCTGAATCAGACATACCTGCAAACTGGTGAAGTCCCTGGTCAGACTGTGACAGTCTTGGTTTTGCAGAGGAGCAGGCTGCTGGTTGTGACTACTACTCAGGTACTGAGGGTGGATATTTGGTCTGCCAAGATCCAAATGCTGGTTTGCAAATCCCTCCCCCTTCTTCAGGTCCAAGAAGATTCCCAGAGGTCAAGTCCTACAGATTCCTCCATAACCCACAGAGGACTAGAGGACAATAGAGGCTGTAAAGAAGGGAGCCACAACACTGAAAGATTTGAATGTTGACCCTAATCTCTGTTTTACTACTGGAGGAACTGTGCTGTCAGAAGAGATCTCTGGCATAGGTCTGTACCATCTTGGGAGAGAGAAGGTACAGTCAGTAGATAGTCTCTCCTGTTGCTCCTTCTGGTGAGGTCTGTGTTAGTCTCTGTGGTATAAGGGAATGCTTTGGCCTCATTCCAGTGTTCTAGTATTTTCTCAATGTTTTGACCATAAATAGCTGTTTTTTAAGGGGAACAAAGTCAGAAAAACATACGTTGCTACCTTAGTAAAGTTTCTCTAATTTGTATTTTTATTTAATATTTATCTTATAAACATTTTTATAATGAGTATATTTAAATGATATATCTTAGGATAAATATATGCTCTCTATATTTTCATTGTGGTTATTACATTAAAAATTATGTCAAATAAATATTTTGTTTGTTTTTTAAAAGGATTATTTTTTGTTCACAATGCTGTATTCATTTTAGGATATTGAGATTGCATCTCAGTCTGTCTTCCACACGCACCCACCAGAGTTCCAGCGTCCTTTACCACCACCTTTTCCCTTTCTTTTCCCTCCCTCCCAACCTCCACCACAATGGTAGACAGTCCTAAACCCTGTTACTTTTGTTGGAATTCGATGTTCATTTGTTTTATTTCATTATATCCCATATGTTTCCTTTTCTTTCTGACTTATTTTG
This sequence comes from Solenodon paradoxus, assembly GCA_004363575.1. Lineage (NCBI taxonomy): Eukaryota > Metazoa > Chordata > Mammalia > Eulipotyphla > Solenodontidae > Solenodon > Solenodon paradoxus. The sequence continues at coordinate 153,262 of RJWH01002173.1, forward strand.
CATAATATGATCCCCTCAAATTCCATCTAGATTGCTGCAAAGGGGACAATTTCATCTTTTTTTAATGGTTACATATAATTCTGTTAGGTGTATATCACAGGTTCTTTATTCAGTCATCTGTTTTAATGGGCACTTAGGTTTTTTCCATGTCTTGGCTATTGTGAGCTGTGTGTCCTGCTGTGAATTTAGGGGTGCATTTTTCAGATTAGATATTTTATATTCTTTGGGTATATTCCCAGGAGAGAGATTGCTGGATTAGATTATACTTCTACATTTATAGTTTTAAAGAATCACCAGTTTTCCAAAGAGGTTGCACTAATTTACATTCCTACCAAATATATAGGAGGGCTCCTTTTCTCCTCACCCTGCAAAACCTGCAAACTGCTGAGGTCCCTGACGTTTCCAGTCTTTTTGATACAGACCATTCTCACTGGTGTGAAGTAGTATTTCATTGTAGTTTATTTGAATTTCTCTGAAGATGAGATGAGTGATGTAGAACATTTTTTTCGGTGAATGTATGCTATCCGTGTATCTTTAGATTGGTGTCTATTCGATTCTTTTGCCCAGTTTTTGAGTGGGTCATTTTCTACTTTATTATTGAGGCATATGAGTTCTTTGTATATTTTGGAGATTAAATTCTTATCTGATGTATGTTGTGTGCATATCTTCTCCAATTCCCTGGGTTGCTTTTTGTTTCATTGGTATTTTATATCACTGTGCAGAAAACTCTGATGCAATGCCAATTGTTAAGTTTTGCTTTAATTTTTTTTATTATAGCTGTTCCTTCTCCAAAGATATCTTTGAGGTTGGAGTTGTGGAGTATTTTTCCCACATTTTCTTCTTAGTATTTTATGGTTTTGGATCTCATGTCCAGTTCTGGACATAATCTGGATTCTTTGTTGTTTCTTGCAAGTGCATTTCTAGTTTTCCCAACACCATATGTTGAATAGATTTTCTTTCCTCCAATGTATGTTGTTGACACCTTTGTTGTAGATTAACTGTCCATGTAGGTTGGCTTTATTTTTGCTCTTGATCTTGTTCCACTGATCTATGTGTCTCCAGTACTATAGGTTTTGATTATGATCATTCTGTAATATGGTTTGAAGTCAGGGAATATGATTCCTCCACTGTTCATTTTGTGTCTTTATAGCTTTAGTTATTTGAGTGATTTAATTACTCAAGACCTTTTGTGTTTCCATACAAACAGCATTATTTGCTCAATTTTTTGGAAAAAAATATCCCCTGCGATTTTGATGAGAATTGCATTAAATGAATACATTGCTTTAGATAGAATGGCCATTTTAACTATGTTGATTCTTCCAGTTTGTGAACATGAAATGTTTTTCTATCTCTGTGCTATTCTATTTATTTTATTAAAGTCCTATAATTTAAATTGTAGGAGTATCTACCTCTCTTATTATATTTATTCCCAAGTATTTGATCTTTCTTGGTGCTAGTCTAAACGGGATTTCTTTTCCCTCTACTTCATTGTTGGCATATAGAAATGCTGCAGATTCTTGTGTGCCTATTTTATATCCTGCAACTTAACTGTATTTATTTATTGTTTCCAGCATTTTTTGGAGGAGACTTTAGAATATTGTAGGTATAATAGATCATCTGCAAATAATGATAGGTTTATTTCTTCTTTCCAATTTGAATTCCATTGATGTGCTTTTATTGAGTTATTTCTCTGGCAAAAATTTCCAGTACTATGTTGAACAGTGGTGGTGATAATGGTAAACCTTGTCTTTTTCCAGATTTTAGGGGAAAGACTCTCAGTTTTTTACAATTGGTTATGATATTGGCAGTGGGTTTGCCATATATTGCCTTTATTATGTTGAACTATGTGTCTATTTTGGTGAGGATTTTTTTTTTTTAATCGTGGATGGGTGGTGAATTTCTAAAATAATTTTTCTGCGTCTGTGAGATTATCATACAGATTTTTATTTTCACTTTGTCGATATACTATATTACATTGATATGTATATGCTGAACCATCCTTGCATCCCTGGAATAAATTCCACTTGATCATGGTGCATAATGTTTTTGATGCACTGTTGAATTCAATTTGCCAGGATTTTGTTGAGGAATTTGCTTCTGTGTTCATGAGTGATAATGGTCTTTAGTACAGAGTCTTCCCTCAGACTTTCCCGTCTACACCCATTCCTTTACCACAAGAATGACAGTTGAATCCTTTTACATTTTTGACTCAAAATATTTTCAGCTATATTACTAAAAAGAGATAGTTTACATGATCTCATTTTGTACCTTCAGCATTCCTTGATAAATTAGTTGATTCTGGAAGTACATAGAGTAAATTTCATCACTAGGTAAGCATACCAGCTGTATATATTTTTAAAAAGAATATTACACCTACTTGGGCATAATTGCTTTTTGAAATGTTCTATTTATATGGACTCATATAAAGGGATAATGATAACTAGCTAAAATGGTAGATCAGGGCAAGAAGATTATTTTGTTGTATTTTCAGTCTGGATAGAAACTGCAAGAAGAAATTATTATCATAAATAATTGAGGTCTTTGATTCCCATGACCTAATGCAGTCAATGAACTATGCATTCTACCACAGGCCACGAGAGCACCAAAGAGCAATGCAGGGGATGATGTCCCCAATTTTGGAGCTAAAACAAAAAAATGATCGTGGTTTTATAACCATGCATATGCATGACCTCTGTGAGATTGTCAGTAGTGATACCCTACAGGAGCATTTTCTTTCTAATTGTGGTATGTGGAGGAGTAATTTCCCAAGAGCACTGGCATTCTCCTAAAGTCTGCATATTGTGCTGTTATGTACTAACATCTCAAGAATTCTTCAATAAAGCCACCTACTTAGTATACTCTTTCCAGCTCTGCTCAGAATTATTCTCATAGCCTGATACTCCCTCTTCTCTTCTCCCCTCACCGCTCACTTTTCTTTGAGTAAATAACATTAATATTCTTTGGAAATAGTATTCAGAGATCATGTTTTGGATAATAATCTTGACCATTTAAAAGTTATTCATGTCAAAGTAAAATAGATATTGCCAATTTATTAAGTTATTATGTTACTTTAAACTTACTTTACCTTGGCTTTTTAATCTTTTGACCAGATAAAGTTTTAAAATTATTATCCCCGTTGTGCACTGGTTAGAATGAAGGGAGTATCCTAATGCATTTGAATGAAGAATAAAAATTAGGGATTCTAAATCCTGGCTCTGTGCTAAAGAAGGCTTGACCTTTGGGGATTTCAAACTTGATCAGCTGTCTTATTGGCACATGTAGGTCTACAATGTTCCTTAGCTCATAGAAGCTGATAATTTGGTTAGTCTAACCCAAATGTTAATCCCAGGTGGCAGTATGAGATATCCAGGAATTCTGGGCTGGGCTCCTGATTCCCAAAGTCCCTGGACCAGATGCAAGATCACTGGGGAGTGGCAACTTGAAAAGATGATGAAGGGGTTGGCTGTATTACATGTTAGTCAGGAGGAGAAAGGGTCCAGGTGGGTGTGGCTGACGATGAGATGTGCAGTGTGCTAAATCCATCGTGGCGGCACTAAGTGTAGGGCAGGACCAGGGACTCTCCAGGGACTCTAAGGAACCAAGATGAGTCAGTTATTTGTTCAAGAAGGGAACAGTTAGGTCACAGCGAGCATTCAATCGTAGCCTAAAGCTTCTTTGTAACAATAAATAGGTTTATAACAGACATGACAGTAGTATTTATCACACTTTCAGAATCTGGAAATGATTTCTATTAACATGAAAATTACATCTCTGATCAGAAATTGCTGCTATTTGCATGTGATGAAGTTATTAAAATGATGTTCTTGTAACATTTCCCCATTTTATATTGTCTTCTTATTTGGAATGCTCTTAGAAAAGTTCCTTGTTCTAATTCTCCAAACTACCATGTGCAGATAAACATTCTAGACAATTCAGGGGAGATAGCAATGTGAAAAGAACTCCACTCTCAAAGAGTTTACTCTCGGTGACTTCAGTGTGGATGCATTTTTATTCTGTATGATTCTGAAATGATTCACTTTGTTTAACAAATACTTATCACTTATGTAGTAGACATAGCATTATGTACCTTTCTAAGTTCAAGAGAAGTATTAACTTACTTAACTTTCAAAACAACCCAATGAATATGATTACTAATAGTATGTTTCATTGATGGGAAAAGTGAGGGAAAGAATGGATAACTAATTTTCTCAATGTCACATGAAATAACAGATGGAGATGGAAAATGAACCCAGGCATTCTGGCACAAGACTCTAAGTTCTAAAACACTGTTCTGATGCTTCTCAAATGATATGAAGTATATGTTAATTTTCATAAATCTCTCTATGCCAGATCAGAAAAGTGTTTAATTGGGGAAGTTACCATCTTGTAAGCACAGCTAGTTGCCTGATTATACAAAATGCCTGTCAAAAATAGCTGAAACTTGACTGGATTTTTCAAAATACTGAGATACTATGGCTCAGATTCATTCACTATTTCCTTGAAATACCAAAATCCTTTCTTATATGCAAATAGATTGATTGTTTGAATGAAGTGATTTATTTTAACCTGATTGAAATACCATTCTCAGCAATCATTTCCATCAAAATAATTACATTGAACATATCCACAGAACCGACAAGTACGTGGTCACATTTATCTTGATGATGCCGTAACTCACTCTTGGACAATCAAGTTTCTATTAGCTCCACTCCACTGCTCTCCTCTGAGGTCTATAGACACTAAGAATAAGGGCTTATAAGTATCATACTTTTCTTTCTAAAGCACTCTTTTCTTGGCTCCCGGGGCGGTTTTCCTCCTGTGATGTTGAGCCTTCCTGCTAATTTTCTTTGAAAATGCTTCCCCTTTCAGATGATCTTTTAAGTTTAGTGTTCTTGGAATTTACTGAATTTTTTTTAACCTTATACACTACACCAGCTGAAGTCATTCACTTCTATGGCTTCAATTATAACTATAGCCAGCACCATCTTTTGAATTCCAATTACAAATTCTATATGCACTTGAAAAAACATTTCTAAGGCTGAGTATAACACTTCACTCATTCAAAACCTTATCTACTTGCTGCTGCCTATCAGAAATTGGCATATCATCCATTCCCTTGCCCAATTATCTAAATAAAAATCCCACTAATGAACATCTCCTCTTCATTCAATACCCTCGATATTTTTGAATACTTTCTACATTGATTTCAAACTTCAGTTACCTTAGCTCAGATCACTAATGTCTTTTATGGAGCTTGTTAGAATGTCCTTTGATCAATTCTCTAAACAGTAGCCAGAATGATCTTTCTAAAATATTATCTAGTCATGTCACTCTCTTGTCTAAAAGCTCAGGGTCTCCACCTTGCCCTCCATAAATTCAGTGCTCCTTAGCCTGAATCTTAGGATCTTTCTTTGTTCATCTCTTCAGACTCCCTTACCATGCTCTGGAGACTGTAGTCATGTGAAACTAGTTTTTGCTCCTGCAGATAAATTTTCCTTTTCTCTTAATCTTTTCATGTGATGCTAATTCTGTTTAAAACTCTCCCTATTTTGATTTCATTAACAATTTTTCTGATCTTCCTGTTTTCTCCTATTTCTTTCTTTTTAATTATTTCATAGCCTTCTGTCCTGCCTAATTATTGAAGTTAACAATATACTTAAAATTCCTATTTACTTATTTGCATCCCCATTAAATCGAACTCTATTTGAGTAGATCTTTAAATTTGGGTTAGTGATAGTCGTTCACTAATATAAAGAATAAAACAATACATTTCTATATACTTTCTCTAATCTCTGCATTATATATCCAGTGTGTTTTTTGTTTTTGCTTTCATAATATTTTTCACTATATATTAAAATTTTAAAGTACCATTTTTATTGAGAAAAGCAATCAAGTTGAGTTTCAAAGCCTACAAAAGAGTAAGTAATTGGTTGGAATAAGAATTATGAATTTCAGGAAGAAGAATAGTAAGAAATATTCAGATATGACTGAATGGCTGGATAAAATTTGATAGTGTTTTTTCATAGGTCAAAAAATAAATTTTGAAAGTGTCAAGGCCTTAAAAACCCCAAAGAAAATTCTATAAATAGCCTTTAACTATCAATTTGAAAGAGGTAAAAAATGTACTTGTTAAATCCCACAGGAGATGAAATTTAACAGAATTCTTAATTTGGGATAGTTTCTGCTTTCAATACTTTGATGTTAATAAGATATATAAATATAAGCAGTTCCTCTTGTGCTTCATCTTGGTGTAACTTATGCTTCTAAATCTTAAGTGCTTCAACTTTGGAAAAATTTTTGATCAAGCATTGGTCACTCTTTTTGCATGGATTATTTCCTGCTGAGTGTTGTGTTTTTTGGTTTTTTTTTTAAAGATCTTAATATGCTTAAATAAGCCATTGATCACCTCTATATTAAATTTCTTTTGCATTTGTGTTTTGTCTCATTAATTTGATAATTAGTGAAATCTTTCTAATCTCATTTCTCAGATAGCAAATAAGAGTTCCAGATGCATAGCACATAGTCAATAAATACGCTTTGTGTTTATTTGAATCTTCTGTTTAATGTTTGAAGTGTTAATAACCATCTGTGACTCCTTTTCAACATCCATATATAATTGCATCAAAATCTTTGATGATGCTTTCCTCCAGGTCTGTTCCTTGGTAATCCATGGAGATTTATAGTCCATTTTAGATAAGACACTGTGTGTCTGTGCACGCACACGCACACAAACACACACACACGAACACTCACACTATTAGGAAGTTGATGATGGAACACAAAACCCATCCTGTTTTCTGAGATAATGTTACTCCTTTTCCAATTAGTGTTGCCTTTAATTTCTCTCTGCCCACAAGTGTACTTCTCAAAGATATAATGTGTAGGGGTTTTCAGTGTTTTTGATCTTTTTAGAAAAAAGTTTTTTAAAAAATTTATAAATTATCTCACTTTATATACTTTCATAGGGGACACAGTCAACTGTACTCATTTGTGGTGAATGTCATATTAAAGTAAAATAAGGGCTAGAGGAGCCTGTGGGTTACTGCATTACACCAGAGTAGGGAAATGGGAAAGGATTGTATAGAAAATTCTTTTCTGCAAAAATAACTGGAAGAAGCCTGAGAAAGAGTATATAGTTACTTCTAGTGTTCTGATTTTCTACACTGTATATCAAATTATCCCCCATGAAATAGCACAGAATAACAATAATATATTATTATCTCATGTTTCTGTTATGATCCAGCCTCAGGTAGGTTTTCCAGACCAGGATCTCTGTTAGGGACTGAATATTTGTGTCCCTGCCAAAAGCATATATTGAAACTTTAGTTGCCAATGTAATTGTCTTTGGAGCTGGTGCTTTGGGGAGGAATGGAATTAGAGGAGGTCATGAGGGTGGGGATTTCAAGTTAGGATCAATGCCATTATAAGAAGAGACAGCTGAGGACTTGCTCTTTCTCACTTCCCACCATAAGAGTGCTCAGTGTGTATGCAGATGTCCATGGGCGAGGAAGAAGCCCCCACCAGACTCAACCATGATGGTACTCATGTGCAACCTCCAAAACTGTGAGAAAATAAAATTCTGTTTTTTCAGGCCATTCAGTTTATGCTATTATGTTATGGTAGCCTAGGCTGATACATTAAGATATCTGTTGTGATAGTCAGATGATATTTAGGGTTGGGCTCATTCAAAAGCTTCCTCACACTTAGGTCTATGTTGGTTTCAGAGCAGCTAGTCTTATTTCAAGCGGACATGTCTCATAAAGAGAAAATGCAAGCAGAAGCTTCAAAAAGCATCACTTTTTATGTCATATCCTCAACAGTCATGTGACGTTAATTTTGCCATATTCTGATTAGGAGTGAGTCACTGAAGCCAATACATGTTCCAGCTGAGGAGAATCTAGCTCCATCTCTAAAGAAATCAAAGAATTTGCACATATATTTTAAAGCCACAATACCCAAAGAAGAAGAATCTACAGGCATTTGTATGCATGCTGGGGGATTTATAGGTTGTGTTCTGGTCATAAGAGAGAAGCATGGTGGCAGAGTTACCATCAAATTATGTATTCATGCTACCATATACTCTATTTTTTTTATTTCTTAACCTTGATATGGGTGACTCTTGCCCTATCCCCAGGAAGAGTCTGTTCTTTGCCTTCTATTACTCTCCTAACTTTTATCTGTTTGTTCTTCTTAATCCCCACTGACAGCTAATTCTCCTCTAACATATCTGCTCAGTCACCAAATCCTAACATTTCTGTCTCCTACATATTGTTCACATGTATCCACTCCTCTCAAACCAACCAATTGTCTTAGTTCAACTAATATGACCATTCCTTTCATTTACGTATTTCTTGAGTCCTTACCTTGTGCCTGACCCTGTTGTAGGATCTAGGGCCTATTTCAGTATATAAAACAGACAAATTTCCACCCTCTTAGAGCTGCATTGAGGAAGATAATGGTCTCCTCCTACACACACACACACACACACACACACACACACACACACACAGTTTATATCTAGCACATTAGTAAGAAATAATAAAAATAGGAATGGCGGAGCTAGGACTGGATTGCAAGTTTACAGAGGGTGATTGAGCAAGAACTTGTGGAAAGGTGATTTTTAAGCAAAACATTTAAATAGGTGAAGGAAGAAGCTATGTAAATATTTGGGAGTAGAGATATTACTTTACACAGAGAAGAAGCAGCAGCAAACAGCATTGTGGGAGTAGAATGTGTAAGACTGGTCAGGTTGCTCAGAGTCTAGAACTGACTGATGTAGCAAGAGAGGAATAAAAACCAAGTTCAGGGAGGAAACAGTGGATGACAGCTCAGTCACCTGAGACTTCGAAAGGTTTTTCATAGACTTTGACTTTTACTCTGAACATTTTAGGTAGAGTTGTGACATGAATCAATATTTTATCAGGCATGCTCTGACTCCTGACTCATGAGTAGAGTGGTGGTAGGGAGTGGGAGAATGACAAGGATGGAAGTATCCTTTTCAGTTATGAAGGACAGAGGTGGCTTTGACTATTTACCTAGAATATTGTAACAGCAAAGGAATTTTTTTGTTTCAGTTTATTTAGGAATAGGCAATATTTTAGCAATTTAAATGCTCAGGTAGAGGAATTAGTGTTGTATAGAAGAGAATACTTCCTGCACTGATACAGAAAGAGACATTTAGATGACAGTACATAAAAATAACATGTTTGTGGAAAAAGGATCTGAAAAACTTCAGACACAGTGACATGCTGGCTCTGTGTTAGAGGTGAGGCTCTGGCTGTTTAAGCAAGACCTGGTAGGGTGGGAACTGTCTCTAGGTTTCCACCCAGTGCTTTTAAGGGACGGGATCGGAATATGGCTGGAAACATACCAGAAACTGCACTCTACCTGCTTTCAACTGTGTTGTGGGCACTTACTAATATTCCAGAAATATTTTCCTAACTTTTGCTTGATCTCAGCATTTTAATAGGGAAGGCTGTTAATACATATTTGTGTGTGTGTGTTGCTCAGTCTATATAAATAATTCTGCTGCCACTCACCTGGGGCTGCTCAGGTGAAAGGTTATGTAATAGTATGAGCACCTGTGTTTCGGATAATCTGTCCTTGCCACTTTGAACTTAGGGCTTTTCAAGTCAAAGCACAGTGTGTTTTCTCTCTGTGGGGTATCCTAATTGTGTGGGACTGTGTCTTGTTGGGCATCACCATCTCATTCTTTTCCCAGATTGCCTCTCCTCTGGCAGGGCATTTATATCTTTTAGATGTGCCGCTGGAGCCATTTACAGTTCATGTTAAGTGACAGCCAGTATCTATATAGAATGCTAGGAAGATGTGAACTAAACTACAGTTTATAATCACCTATTATGCATTAATCTAAGATAAGGTAACCTTGTCTTTTTCCCAGGGAAACACTGACAGTCATGGTAAAAGTGGAATGCTAAAAGTTTGCCTCTGGAAGAAGGAAAACAAATTAGCCAGGAAATCTGAGAGCAGTTTTAAATCTGGTAAATATATTTTCCTTAGACTTGCTTAGCTGTTTTTCTAACCTAAAAAGAATAGCTTCTAAATCTCAACATTGATAGAACCCATCCCAAAATGTTGGATTATCTAACTAGATACAAACAAAAGATCAGTTTTACAGACTTTTATAGTCTATTCCAAGTCAAATCATTCCAAACATTCTTCCAGCTTGTTACAACTCTGTCCAGTCATTTGTCTCCACTTAACCACAAAAGGTAGAAATTTAACGTATTTGTATAGCTGAATAAGAGATGTAGGTAGCTTTAATCAAGGGGGTTTTCAGGGTCTTAGGATATCAGTTAAAATCTCAGCCATTCTTTCTGTATTCTTCTCATGAACAAAAAGGAGTATGTTTCTGATTCCTTTGAAATGTGAAAAGTTCTGGAACGAGTAATCAATTCACTCTGAACTTATCAAGTGTTTATCATTTGGTGAAGATGATGTAAGCCTGGAAGGTAGGGTTTGATGGGTCGGAAAAGGAAAATTAGAATGTAGAGGTGCTGCTGGAAATCAGAAAATCACAGCCAGAGAGAAATCACAGGGGAACATCACAAGTGAAGACAACCATATCTTGATGGTAAAATTAAGAGCTGAGGAGTTTGTTTTCTTGTGAAAAATTAACAAAAATACAGAGGATAACTTCTTATGATAGAGCATATCTTTCTAACAGTCTATAAGTGGTAGATAAACATTTTGTTATTTGGATTTTGCAGTGTATTATTTAGAAACTTTACCAATTGTTTAAAAACTTCCACTACTTCTGCCTGGACTGGTTAATAGTCTCTGAGTAATGCATTTGGGATACACTTGCTAAAAAGACTTGGCCTTGACTTTTGTGGCTGAATAGCCTACAGCCTCTTATGCTAGCCAGCTGTAGATCTGACAGGTGACGTTCTATTCATCTTTTTGTGCGGGTAAAACATGATAGTAGTCATGTGTTGCCTGCTATAGTTAAAGTCATGTGTTGTGTAAACTCAGACTGTGTTAATCAAATTTTATACTAGACTTTATTATTGGGATGTGGGTTTGTTAGTGTGAATCTATACCCTTCCTGGGAAAATAAAGACATATTTGGGCTATTCCTGAGTCTGAATTACTGGAGTTTCAATAGCACCGAGAGAAAGGCAAAAACTTCAAGAAAATAATCCTAAAAGGGCAGAGGGGAGTGGAGGGGACATATATGATAGTGTCTGACTTCTGTCACACAAATATGAAAATTAAACCACTTAGACAATAAGACTCTGTAGAAGTTTCCTAATTTTCTGAGAGCCAAATGAGGGCTTCAACTCAGTGAAGAGATCTGGTAATACTAGGTATTAGAAGCAATAGAATGTTTTACCTTGAGTAGCAAAGGCCCGTAGGAGTCTGGGCGCCAGACATCCTGGAGGATCAGGGGAAGCTGATGCTTCATGGAGCTGGAGGGCGTCACTGGGATTACCAGAGTGTGGGGTGTTTAGTTTCAGCTGGCCTACCTGACTTGAGTTCTTTAGCCCCATCATGTAAGTCAAAAGAAAGGAGCAGAAATACTTTGAAATAGTAACAGTAATCAGTATTTGCAGTGTTTTATAGTTTACAGGACAGTTTTCCGTACAATCTTGCAACCCTCCAATTTAGGTAGTACTTTCTTATTTTTTATCCAGAGTTTATGGGTAGAAATGATATTCAAAGATTTACTAATCCTGTATTTAGTGCCAAAACTATGACTAGGATCAAGTAATTTTTAGACTCCTTCTATGATACCAAATACTTTTGTCCATTCTTCTTACCTTTGGTTCAATGTTAAACTATAGAAAGTGTTTTATATGCAATATATTTCTGTATTAAATTAGTTATGTGAATTATATTAATAAATTGAATAAACATGTTAGACTCAAAGGCTCATTCTTTCAAAAAAGAAAATTTGATTTTACTTTTTTCCGCATCCACTTTAGCATAGGATTTTGTCTGCCATCTAGTGGAATTTTGACAAACTGCATGTAAAAATTATTCCGTGCAATAAATTCCCTGCAATCCCTTTGTTGCTGAAATTGAATCAGTCTTCATCTTCACCTTACATTTTAAAAGCAATTTTTGTGCAAATTATTTCAAAAAGTATTAAATTTTCTGTCATCTTGAATTGTTATATAATCTAGTTCTTGACTGCTAATCTCTTTTTTGATCTAGGACAATTCTCATTTTCTTGAATTTCCATTTACTCTTCTGCAAAATTAGGTAAAAAAAAAATCTCTTTAAACTGCAAAATTTTATTACACTGTACTACATCTTGAATTAATACTAAACTACACTGAAGTTTAAAATTTATATTCTTTCTCTTTTCCTATCTTATTCTTCCCTAACATTCATCAGACCATTCCTACAGGATAGTAGTGAATTAAGATGAGAATGATGTGGAAAAACAATAAAATAAACTGATATGGAAAATAAACTGATATTAAAATAATTGATATGGAAAGAACATTTTAGACTTTTATTGACTCATTACATAATATAATACTTCATCTTCACAAAAACACCGTAAGGCTTTTAGAGGTGTTATTACTATTTGTCAGTAAGTAAATAGGATCAGGAATATTTAGTTGAGCAATCTCACAAAGAAAATGTATTAAAACTCAAGTCTGTGCTTCTGTCTGCATTAGCATCACCTAAGAGCTTGTGAGAAATGCAGAAACTCGAGCCCCATTCTAAACCTACAGAATCAGAATCTTTCTCGCAAGTTCCCCAGGTGATCTGAGGCCCATTAAAGTTTTAGATGTGCCATTGTAGCCCAGGAGCCATTTTTCAGTCTCTACATATTTGTGATTCTTCAAGTTGTATTCTTTTGATTCATTTCTAATTTCACCCCCTTGTGATCAAAGAACATAGTTTCTATAATTTTAGTCTTAATACATTTGCTAAGACTTATTTTATGTTCTAGTGTATGGTTTATCCTTGAGAATGTTCCACATACACTTGAGAAAAATGTATATTCTTTGGGGGCAGGGACAAGAGGTTAGAACACCCTGTACATATCTGTTAGGACCATGTGATCTATTGTTTCTATTTGTTGATTTTGTCTAAGTGATCTACTGATGTAAGTGAACGTTGAAGTCCCCAGCTATTATTGTTACTGTCAACATCTGCCACTAGTTCTCTCAGCATTTGTTTTCTATATTTCAATGGTCCTGCATTGAGGGCGTATATAGTGATGATGGTTATTTATTTTTCATGGATTACCCCCTTGCCTACAAAGTAGTGTCCATCCTTGCCTTGTTATATCCATTTTAGCTGGAGGTTTGTCTTTTCTGATACTAGTGTTGCAGTTCCTGATTTCCTGTCATCAGTTTTTACTTTGAAATATTTTCCCATAGCATTTGAATTTCAACCTGTGTTCATCTTTGAATTTGATATTTCCTGCAATCATAATATTGAAAGGTCCTGCTTTTTGATTCATCTAGCCAATTGTCTTTCGATTGGAGATTTCAGCCCATATCCATTTAAGGTGACGACCAAAATGTAGGGTTTTATTACTGTCATTTACGCCTTTGTTTGTTTTATGCTGGTTTTCTGTGCTTGTTGCTTTATTTCCTTTTTCCTTTGGATGGTTTTCAGAGTCTATTGTGTTCATTTTTTTCTACTTTCCAGCTGTGTATCACTTTAGCATCGGGTTTTATGGTGGTCACTTGGATTGTCTAATGTTACGGCTCTTTTACGAGCTGGCGTATCATGTTTATATTATTGTAGAGATTCCATGTTTTTCATTTCCTCTTTAGGTGTTTTTCTGTTCTCTTCTGTCTTCCCTTCTTTGTTTCTGCTTTTGCTTTCCTGTTTATCACCACTCTCAAAGTTTTGTGAATCTTTGTTTTGGCTTTCCCTATTGAGGGTCATTTTGAAGATTTCTTGAATGGCAGTCTTGGTGATAGAAAAATTTATTAACTTTCGTCATTGAAGACATTTGTTTCTCCAACATAGTTGAATTTGATAATTTGAATGATAATGATAATTCGGCAGAGTAGAATATTCTTGGCTGGTAATTTTTGTCTTTTAGTGTTTTGAATATGTCTCTCTCAATTCATTGTCTCCTGCCTGTAGCGTTTCTGTGGAGAAGTCTGATAGATTGATGGTGTACCTTTAGAGGTTGCTTTTTTCTACTAGTAGCCTTGAGTAGCTTTTCTGTCATTGGCTTTTGGTACTTTTACTATGTTGTGTCCGGGAGTATGTATTTTTACAGTTAGAAATTTCATTGTTCTCACCTCTTCTCAGAACTCCCTGGCTATTTTTTATAACAGATATGGGGGATTCTCTGCTATTACATTTTTAAATAGATTTTCTGCTCCTTTCTCCCTCTACTCCTCTTCCAGAACATTTATCATCCTTATGTTTATTCTTCTCATAATATGATACTTTTCATAAGTTTTCCTCAATCTTGTTTCTTTCTCCTCTTTCGTGAGGGTTGTGTCTATTATCTTGTCTTTAAAATTTCTGATGTTTGCTCTTCTGTTTAATTGAGTCTGTTTATGGAGCTTTTCATGTTTATCTTCACATGTCATTCAGTTTTTTTAATAATTATCATTTTGAACTCTTTATATTAGGTTGTCCAAATCAATATCAATGGCATTCTTCTCTGTTGAGTTGCTAACATTTTCCTTGTTTGGGGCCTTTTGTGTGTGTGTGACTTAAATTTTGTATGGCTCTCTTCTCTTCCTTGGATTTAGCACTTGACTTTCCTTTTCTTTTACTCTAGATTTCTTCCTACCTCTATGATGATGTATGATGATGTGGCAGGTGCCAGCTCCTTCATTTCAGTGGAGGTGGGACCAGTTCTGTTCTCTAGGATGCCCTCTGTGGTGGGCCATTGATGCCGTTTCATGTGGTGCTTGGAGGTGTTATACATCTCCAGCAGAGAGACTCGCAGGTGGCCCAGGTGTATTCATTGTGCATAGAGAGGACAAGCCTCCATTGATGGTGGGGAAGAGTTCTTCCTCCCTAAAGCTTTTCAACCAGGAATCAAGTTTACAGGCCCACCCCTATGCAATCTGCTGTACTCTGAGTATCTTATAGCCAGAGATGGAGAGATGGGACTCCACAACCACAGTTCTTTTGTGGCCCTAACAGCTCTATGTTTTCAGCTCTGTATCTGGATAGAGGCAGCATGGAGTTCTGCACATCCTGAGGCCTAGCTGGTGCTTGTAGCTGGCAGCAGCTGTGAGGCAGGGGTTGATGGTCCTCAGAACCTGAGAATAACACGTGCTGGTCTTGGGTCAAAGTAGGCTGGGTCTGGGGGTCTGGGGTACCTGAGACCTGATGGGTTTCCAGGTCTTGGCAGAGAAAGGCCATTAATTGATAGCCCATTGGTTCAAGAGGCTTGAGGCCTAACGTGTGCTGGTTTTGGGCTGCAGCAGGGCAGGGCAGGGCAAGGGATGGATGGTCCGTAGGTCCATGGGATCTGGGGCCTAGCTTGTGCTGCTGCTGGGTCACAGTGTGGTTAACGACGGGGGGATGGACTACCTGAGGCCTGACAGACACTGTTTCCCTGCTGTATCAGGGTGGGGCTGTGGGCTGATGGTCTGTGGGTCCATGGGACTTGAGAACTATTGTGAGCTCAATATTTTGCTTTTATTTAGTTGTTCATATTGGTTGTACCCTCCTGCTCCAGGTTGAGAAGGCAGTTCCTTCGTATGCATGTGCTCTTTGCACAGCAGATTTATCAGCTACGCCACCAGGGCATACCAGTTCTCTGCTTTTGAGAGCTATTTTAATAAGTTTGAAGTCATCTGAATAATCTAGGATTATTTTCCCTTTTTTAAAAAGAGTATAATGGGAAGAAATGGAGGGCAACTGGGGTAAAGGAAATTAATAGTATAGTGAAGATACAAGGAAAATAGTGGTAAACAATATATACAGATGTAAATTTAATATCATGAATACCTTAAGACTAGTTTAGGCAAGACTGAGTCATCTCCCACTAAGAGTGCATATATTCACCAGCATTTGTTGTTTCCAGACTTTTGAATAATAGCCAATTTCACAGATGTAATATCTCATTGTTTTGATTTGCATTTGCCTGATAACAAATGAGGAAGAACATCTTTTCATAGGTCTGTTGACCATCAGTATATCTGGAGCAATGTCTATTCAATTCTTCTGCCCATTTTTTTTATTCGATTGTTTTCTGTTGAACTTTATGAGTCTTTGTATATTTTGGTTATTAAGCCCTTGTCAGATATATGAAATGTAAGTATCTTCTCTCAGTAACCAATTCTTTTT
Source organism: Solenodon paradoxus (assembly GCA_004363575.1). Lineage (NCBI taxonomy): Eukaryota > Metazoa > Chordata > Mammalia > Eulipotyphla > Solenodontidae > Solenodon > Solenodon paradoxus. The sequence continues at coordinate 169,522 of RJWH01002173.1, forward strand.
TTATTTTGGTGATGGTGTCTTTCACTGTGCAGAAGCTTTTCAGTTTGCTTTCAGTAGTCCCGTTTATTTTTGTTTTTGTTTGCCTTGGTGCTGGAGTTGACTCTCCAAAGACCTCTCCTAAGGCTTATGTCATGGAATGTTTTTCCCATGTTGTCTTGAAAGTATGTTATGGTATCTGGTCTTACACCCTACTCTAATCTGCTTTGACATAATTTTTGTGTATGGTATTAGAGAGTAGTCTAGTTTCATTCTTTTCCATGGGGTTGTCCATTTTCCTCAACATCATTTCTTGAAAAGACTTTCCTTTTCCCACTGTATGTTCTTGGCTCCTGTGTCATAAATTAACTGACCATATATGAGTGAGTCTATTTCTGGTGATTCCCTTCTATTCCACTGATCTGTATGTCTTATTACAGAACTATACAGAACAACGTATCTGGGGATATGATTCATCCAGTTTTGTTCTATTTTCTCAAGATTGCTTTGACTATTTGACTCCTTTGTTATTCCATAAAAATTTAAATTTTTAATTTATTTCCTGGAAATATATGCACATGGGATTTTGATGGGTATTACATCAAACTTCTACATTCCTTTAGGCAGTATGGTCATGTTAATCATTTTAATTCTTCCTAGCCATGAGGACAAGGGTATCTTTTCATCTCTGAATCTTTCTCTATTTCTTTTAATAAAGTCTTATAGTTTTTATTGTATCGGTCTTTCACCTCCTTTGTTAATTATATACTGAGGTATTTGATTCTTTTTGTCTCTTTTGTAAAAGGGGTACTTTTGTTGACTTCATTCTCTTCTATCATATTATTTGTATATACAAGTGCAATTTTTTTTTTTTTATGTGTGTGTGCATTGGTTTTGTTGCTATCCACTTAGTGGTACTCATTAATTCTAGTAGTTTTTAGGGTTTTCTACATATATTATTGCATCAACCACAAACTGATAGTTTTGATTCCTCCTTTCTGATTTGGATTTTTTTCATTTCTTCTTCTTGACTAATTGCTCTGGGTAATACCTCCAGTATGATGCTAAATGGCAGTGGTGAGAGTGGACAGTCTTGTCTTGTTAGTGATCTCAGAGAAACCCTTTCAGTTTTCCACCATTGAGTATGATGTTGGCTGTGGGTTTATCATATAAACTTTATTATGCTGAGACATGTACTTCTATTCTCATTTTTGTAGAATGTGTATTTTAAATGGTGTCCAATCTCATCAAAAGTTTTCTCTGCAAATCTATTGATATAATTATATAATTTTTAGCCTTGCTCTTATTGATGTGGTATATTGCATCAATAGATTTGATTTGTCGAATCATCTTTACATCCCAAGAATAAATCGTTTTAATGTATTGTCAGATTTGGTTTGCTAAGTTATTATTTTTTTGAGAATTTTTTTTTTTATGTTCATTAAAGATAACAGTTTATAATTTTCTTTCATGGTGATGTCTTCATCAGCTTTTGGTATCAATGTAATTTTAGCCTCATAGTGTTTGGTATCATTCTCCTTTCTTCAATTTTTGGGGAAGAATTTGAGAAGAATAGATATTAATTATGAATATTTGGTAAAAATCATTAGTAAAGCCATCTGGTCCTGGGCTTTTATTTTTGGTGACATTTGGTTACCTTTTCAATTTCCTTGCTTGTTCTGTTCAGGTTTTCTATTTCGTGATTCACTTTTGGTATGTTGTATGTTTCTAGAAATCTGTCCATATCCTCAAGTTTGCCCAGTTTATTGACATAAAGTTGCTCAAAGTAGTCTTCTGATGTTTTATATTTCTGTGGTATCTATTGTAACTTCTCCCCTTTAATTTATGACTCTATTAAATTTTTCTCTTTTTCTTAGTGAGTCTAGTCAAATATTTTGTCAATTTCACTTTTTTGTAAGAAATAGCTTTTGTTTTCTTTAATCTTCTGTATTGTAATTTTGATTTCTATTCCATTTATTTCTGCTTGAATTTGTATTTCCTTCCTTTTACTGACTTTGTTTCAATTGTTCTTTTTCTAGTTGCTTTAGGTCTTGGGTTAAATGTTTATTTGCAATTTTTCTCTTTTCCTGAGGTATGCTTGGATTACAATAAACTTCCCTCTTTAGTACTGCTTTTACTGTATTCCATAAGTTCTGGTAGCTGTGTCTTCATTGTTGTTTGTCTTCAAGTAATTTTTAAATTCTCCTTTGATTTCCTATGTTACCCAAGAGTCATTCAGATGCATATTGTTTAGCATCCAAATATTTTGGAACCTTCGTATTTTCTATTTGTAGTTGAATTCCAGTTTTAAGTCACTGTGATAAGTAAGATGTTTGGTGTGCTTTCAATCTTTTGTAAATTTGTTGAGACATGTCTTCTGCCACAACATATTCTATCCTTGAGAATGTTCCATGTACTTCAGAAGAATGTGAATTCTGCAGTTATTGGATAAAGTGTTCTATATGTTAAAGTCATCTGTTTAAATTTGTGTTTAAAGTTGTTGTTTCCTTGTTAATTTTCTGCCTGGTTGATCTGTTCATTGTTTTAAGTGGAGAGTTGAAATCTATTATTCTTGTCTTGCTGTAGATGTCTCTATTTCAGGTAATAATTGGTTTATGTATTTTGATACATTTATGTGGTATAAATATTAATAAGCATTATTGCTTCTACTGAGTGGACTTCTTAATTATTATATAATGTCCTTCCTATCTTTTGTTATACTCTTTAGTTGGAATTTAATTTATCTGATCTAATTATGGCTATTCCTGCTTTGTTGTTGTTGTTACCACTTGACTGTAGGATTGTCTTCCAGCCATTGACTTTAAACTTATGTTACTCTTTTGAAAGAAGTTTGTCTCCTGAATACAGAAGAAGGTTGGGTAATGTTTGTTAATCCATTCAGCCATTTTGTGCCTTTTGATGGGTGATTTCAATTCGTTGACATTTGGGGTTATTATTGATAAGTAACTGTTTATTGTCATTTTGGTCATTGTTTACTGGGTATTGTTACAGTTTGTTAGTTCTTTCTTAAATGATATGAAAGCAGTTATGTTGTGGTCGTTGTCCTTTTTTGTTTTCTTCTTTGCTTATTCCCTGAAAACGTGTTTTGAGATTATTCTGGGGTTTACATAAAATTCCTATGCTTGTTTCCTGTTTTTACTTGAAAACAGTTAAACTTGAGCTCATCCTAAGTGTCCACATTTTTACATTCCTCTACTCCTGTCCACTTTTTATCACAATAGATGTCTTTCTGCTTTTTTAAGTGGGGTTTCTTTATATTTTATAGAACTTCATTTAGTAGCTATTATAAAGCTGGTTTTGTGATGATGAATTCCTTTATCTTTTGCTTATCTAAAAATATTTTCATTTTTGCTTCAATTCTAAGTGATAATCTAGTAGGGTAGCATATCATTGGTTGGAAATCCTTTTCTTTCAGAACTTTGAAGTATCATGCTATTTCCTTTTGACCTGTAAAATTTCAACTGAAAAAAAATTGCCAACAGTCTTACAGGGAATCCTTTGTATGTAACTTGTTTTTCTCTAGCTGCTTTTAAGAATCTCTCTTAATCTTGCATTTTTTACTTTTTAATGATGATGTGTCTTAGTATGGGTCTGTTGGATTTCTTTTGTTTTGAACTTTTTGAGGTCCTGGGTCTGGAGGTCTGCTTTTTCAGATTAGAGAAGCTCTCAGCTATTGTTTCTTCAAATACAGTTACTGCCTGCTTTGCTCTCTCTTTTTTTCTGGCAGAGATGATGTAAATGTTATTCTTGATGTTGTACCATAGGTCTTATACGGCATCTTCATTTCTTAAGTCTGTTGCATTCAGTATTTCCCCTGGGATTTTGTTTAGATCCATCATTTTGCCTATAGTACTGTGTCTTCAATTTGTTTGGTATTCTGTGTTTATTTCTATGAGTTATGCTTTCCCGATGACAAGACCTTGTGTTTAATTGTATAGAATACATCCGGATCTTGATTAGTCCACTGTATTTTTTTTAGCTTTATGATATCAACCCTGGTCATATTTGTCGAAGATATAATAAGGTGAGCTCTGTATTGAGGCCTGAGAGTCTAGCCTGTGGTGTTGTAGTTGTTAGAGAATGCAGAGGTTTCCCCAAATTCACATGCATGAACAATAAAGTCCACAGAGAGTGACCCAGAAATTTTGTGCCCACAGTATGCAAGCAGGCCACAATTTCAACACAACCCACAAGTAACAAAAGCTACTTCTCAAAATCTTAGTCCTCCAGAAAAGTTGAAGTTGCAGCAAGGAGTGGTAGAGCTGGGGGATTTCAGAAGACCTCAACACTCAACAACATAGCACAAGCATGCTAATGGCAGAGAGGGTGGGCCGTTCCCCTGAGGGATTTTCCCTGCTGTCAGGCTCCAATTCTGGCTTCTTCAGGAGGCGCATATCAATTTACTGAGTGCTAGACCTCTTTCCACCCAACACTGAGGCCCCCTTGGTTCAGTGACTACAAACAAGCTCCGGAGTTCTTGCTGCCAGAGAAAGTTATTTAATTCTGGGGGCATTTTGGTTTAGCCCAACTCTTTCCAAGGTCTTCAATCTTGAAGCAGATAGATGAGATGCCAAGAAAGATCAGCCTCTCATACTTCTATTGGAGGTGCATGTTTTCTTGCTCTGTGGAGATGCTGATACCATTTCTTTTCACAGATTGTGGTAAGCAAATAGAGGTTTTCTTAGTTGTTCTGTGGGAAGAGGGAGCCTGGTGTCTTTGCAGTACACTATCTTGGAAGCAAAAGCCTAATTAAATTCTTTCAACATGTCTTTTAAAATTGTTATATCACTTACTATGATATAAATTCTTAATGAGAACTAGGCAATATAATCTGATCATCTCGAAAGTATGTTTTTCATATAATAGTAATCAAGCAAATATTTGCTGTCTAAATTTTTTTTAAGCCAGTAGATTTTCTAAACTTACTATTCATGACATTCAGGAAATATGCTTGTTTTAACATTTAGTGAAACAAATATTTATCTCTATATGCATATATGCACATGATATACATATATGCATGTGTGTGAATATACATTTATGCATGTGTGAGTACATACCTTATACCTCCCTCTATTTTCTTTGACTCTGTGTTGTACCACTTATACTGGACTTTTGACTATACAAAATATGCAAAATCGGCCATGTAACATTCTGCATAAGAAGTATTAAACATTTTTTTCTATGTAGGCTTTCTAGAGTGGAATTCTCTGCACCAGTATTTTGAATATTTAGTGGGAAATGTTTCCATGCTTAATTTCAATAAGAGTAAAGGAATAATAGTGTCTTGGAATGTAGATATATCTAGATATTTTTCTAGAGTGCTATTTAGTTTACAGTATTTCCAAACATTTCACCACAGGACCAATTTTTATCATATATTATCTATTATCAAATCCCAAAATTAGTGTTCTAAGATACATTACTTAGTAAACATTATTGCAAAATATCTTAATTCTAAAATATAAGAATATTCAATGTTTCCCACATTGACACAAGTTATAAACAGGCTGTTGGTGACACCAAAGACAACCTGAAAAACTTCCATCTTTGGGGGATCTTTCATTAAAAATTTTATAATATAATAACAGAACAGAACTTCTGTGGCAAAACAAACCTCCATGGTATAACAATTTATCTCTTTCCTCATGCCACGTGTTCAAACTTGTGAGCTCATGGTTATACTCTACATAGTCATTCAAGAAGCCAGGCTGATGGGAGCCCACTATCTCATCTGTACTGTTGTCTTGTGTGGTATCAGGTAAGGATCTAAAAGTTCTTCAAAATTTCTGAGGAAGTATTGCATGACACTGAATGACGGAGATAATTGGCCAGAATTTATTGCACAAATCTTCCCAATTGTAGAAGTCTGAGAGATGCAGGGGAGTGAACAAAATGTTTGGAGTCACCATTGTCTCAACCACAGATGAGCTGTTTCTTAGCTTTTCATGAATAAAATTTCCATGGCATTAACAGATTGATGTCTCCCAAATATGATGATAGATTATATAAATATAGTAAGATGGTAAAGAGTTTGCTAGAGAATAAGGAAGTATTGCCTATAAAGGAAGATTAAGTCATTAGTAGGATAACTGACATGTAAGAATGAGGAACTTCAGAAAATTACTTAAGGGATTAAAGGAATGTTTGACAGTTGCTTAAAGTGTAGTCAAGGGATATGTCATATGATATCAAAAGTTCACTAATACAATGCTACCACTATTGAATGATTAAGGTATGCATGTCAGTGATAGTCACAGATTAGGTAATAGAATTATTTTAACATTGAACCCTTTGTATGTTCCCCTTACTGTTCTAAGAACTTTGCGTTCATGCATTTATTAAGTGTGTGGTTATCTTAACAGTGATTTTAAATAGGACACTCAGAAATAAATTTTGAGAAGCCAGCAAAACAATGACATCTAACAGTGACAGTGTTTGTTTTTTTTTTAAATGTAATTTGTGTTCATAAGTAATCATTCTTAAGTAAAAAAGAATTCATGATCATAAAACTGGGAATTCTAGACAGTAATTTTTCATCTTGGAAATTTAAGGAACATTAGGTAGTATTGAGAAAAAGCTACAACTGAAGAAATCAGTCGAATGTTTTTTATTCAAATAACCAAATATTTTTCCAAAGGTTGATTTTCTTCAATCTTTTTAACTGTATCACAGTAGTGGCATACTAGAAAGAGACAGTAGTAACTGGAATTCTTGTTTTCTTGCATGTCATGCCGTGTTTGACCAGAAAGAACAGGCCCTGACTGTTAATACACGAGCTTTTTTTAGGTTTATGTTTTCAGTGATCAGCCTGGAGATATAAAAAAATGTCTTACTCCTACCCTCAAACAAAACGACTAGTTTACTACATCGTCTCAAAGTGGTTGATTCCTGAAACTCAGTGCTTCCCGGTTGCAAAACAAACCTACTAGGTGCACAACCCAGTGTTTGTATTGTTTCCATGGAACCTGTGTTCAAGGTGAACTGATAGAAAATATGCTGCTACTCATAACTTTTAAAAATAATTATATCTTTTGTTTACATTACTGTATGCATTTTAGCATATTTAAATCTCTCCTGAGTGTACATTTCACATTGCACATACCACTGAGTTCCAGTGCTCTTTACCACCACTTGTTCCCCCTGCCTCGGTCCCCAGCACCCTAGTAATGACTCTCTTGGATCCTGTGAGATTTGGGGGGTTTGTTCATTTGTATTATTTCATTTTATTCCACAGAAGCATTAAATTATTCTGTAATTTTTTTCTTTTTTTCTGACTTCTTTCAGTTAACATAATCCCCTCCAGTTTATTCACGTTGTTGCAGGGGAATAATTTTACCTTTTCTTCATTGAAAAAAAATATGTATACATATACATATATATATATACATGTATACATATATATACATATATATATATATATATACATTTATACATATATATGTATTCCAGTCATCTCTTGATGGACACTTAAGTTGTTTCAATATCTTGGCTATTGTGAACTGTGATGCAATGAACATAGGTGTACAGATACTTTTCATTATTAGTTTTATTATTATTAGAATATATCCTGGTGTGAAGGGGCGTCTCATTGTGTTTTTCATTTGCATTTCTCTAATGATAAGTGATGTAGAGCCTTTTTTCATGTGTTTTTATGCCATGATACATCTTTAGATAGGTGCCTATTTAGTTCTTGTTCTCATTTCTTGCATTTATGTTTTTGTTATTGAGGTATACAAGCTCCTTATATATTGTTGAAGTTAAGCATTTATCTAATGAATGTCTTGTAAATATCTTTTCATTATGTGGGTTGACTTTCATTTTAGTAATGATTTCTTTCACTGTATAGACATTTTTAGTTTGATGTAGTCCCAACTGTTGTTTTACTTTGGTTTCTTTTGTTTCTTCCCCAGAGACATCTTTTAGATTGATGTCATGGAGCATCTTCCCTACATTTTCCTCTGTTGTTTTATGGTTTCTGGTCTTGCAAACATGGCCTTGATTCATTGTGAGTTAACTTTTGTTTATGAAAATAAGGTGTAATTTCATTTTCTTACCCAAATCTATCCAGTTTTCCCAGCACCATTTGTTGAATGTACTTTCTATCCTCCATATTCTATTGGCTCCTTTGTCATAGATTAACTGACCATACATATAAATGTTATTTATTTCTTAGCTCTCAATTTTTGTCCATTGGCCTCTGTGTCTGTTTTTGTTCCAATATCACACTGTTTTGAGGATAATAACTCTGTAATATAGTTTTAAGTCAGAGCGTGCAATACCTCCATTGTTTCTCTTTGCTCAGAGTATAACTAGCTATCTTAAACCTTTTGTGGTTCCATAAAAATTTAGCGTTATTCTATTTTCTTAATGCCCCTGGAATTTTTATGGGAATTGCATTAAATTTGCATATCACTTTGGGTAGAATTGCCATTTGTACTATATTAATTCTTCCAATCCATAAGCATGGAATTTTTCTATCTCTTTGTGTCTTCTTGTAATTATTTTGTAAAATTATTGTAGTTTTTGTTGTAGAGGCTTTCACCTTCTTTGTTAAGTTTTTTCCTAGGTATTTTCTTTCTTGGTGTAATTGTGAATGGGATTTTTCTTAATTTCATTTTCCTCTATTTTGTGTTTAGGAACACTTCTGATTTTTGTTCGTTGACTTTATATCCTGATACTTTGCTGTATTCATTTAGTTTTTCTAGTTATTTGGTAGATTCTTGGGGATTTTTTGGAATAATATCATGGTATCTACAAATAATTTTAGTTTTATTTCTTCTTTTCCAAATTGGATTCCCTTAATGTTTTTTCTTGCCTGTTTGCTCTAGTCAAGATATATAACTATGTTAAACAGTAGTGGTAATAGTGGGCAATTTCATTATTCCATATCTTAGGGGTATGGCTTTTAATTTTTCACTATTGAGTATGGTGTTGACTGTGGATGTGTTAAATATTGTTTTTATTCTATTGATATATGAACCTTCTATTGTTTTGGCAAGGATTTTTATTATGAATTGGTGTTGAATCTTGTCAAACACTTTTTCTTAATCCATTGATATGATCATATGATATTTGATTTTCACTTGTCGGTGTATTGTATAACATTGATTTTTGTGTGTATTGAACCATCCCTGGATCACTGGAATAAATCCCACTCGATCATAGTGCATAATTTTTTTAATGTGCTACTAAATTTGTTTTGCCAGGGTTTTGTTGAGAATATTTATGTAGACATTCATCAGTAATATTGGTCTATAATTTTCTTTCTTGATGCTTTCTTTGGTTTTGTGGTCAGGGTAATGTTAACCTCATAAAATATATCTGGGAGTTTACCCTCCTCTTCCATTTTGTGAAGGGGTATAAGGAGAACGGGAGTTAGTTCTCCTTTGATTGTTTGGTAATTCTCTGGTTGAAACCATCAGTTCTGGAATCTTGTTTTTTGAAATATTTTTTATTTTTGTTTCAGTTTCTGTGATTTTTTCTATTCAAGTTATCTTCATTTTACAGATTTAGTTTTGGGGGACTATAGGATTCTAGAAATTTTTCCAATTCTTCCAGAATACATTTGTTAGCATATGGGTGCTCATAATTATCTGTCATTATCTTTTGGGTTTCTGCAATGTCTGTTTAATCTGTATTTTTTTTTAATATTCAATTCTTTTCATTAGGGTTTTCTTTTTATTTCTTTGTGAGTCTGGTTAGGAATCTGTCAATTTTTTTTTTTTTTTCAAATAACCAGGTCTTGATTTCATCAATCTTTTGAAAAGTCCTTTTGTTTTCATTTTATTTGTGCTCTGATTTTTATTATTTCCTTCTACTGAGTTTTACTTTTCATTGTTCTTCCCTTTATAGTTCCTTCACATATGTGATTATTTAATTTGGGTTGTCTCTTGGTTTCTGATGTGTGCTTGTATGACTATAAACTTTCCTCTCAGAACTGCTCTAGCTCGTCTCTTCATTTGTTTCCAGATCATTCTTGATTTCATCTTTAATTTCATTGATGACTCCTGAATTACATAGAAGCATGTTGTTCAATCTCCACAGCTTTGTGGTTCTTCCAGTTTTGTTTTTCTAGATCAGTTCTAATCTCATCCCTTTGTGGTCTGAAAATATGTTTTCAACTTTGCAAAATTTAGAGTGACATGTTTTATGTACCAGTATATGTTACATCCTTGGAAATGTTCCATGCAGACTTGAGAAGAATATATATTCATTTTTGATTGTTAGGGTAGAACTCTGTATATGTCCATTAGGTTCAGATGATCTATTGCTGTACTTAGGGTTTTTATTTCTTTGTTAATTTTTTGCCTGAATGGTTTAACTGTTGATCTAAATTGGGTATTGAGTTCTCTTACTATTATTTTGTTACTGTCACTTTATCCCTTTATCTCTCTCAGTAATTTTTAATATACACTGAGGTGGTTCAGTTTGGGTGAATATATATGACAGTTACTGCTTTCTGATACACTGTCCCCATGATCATAATGTGCTGTCCAGCGTTATCTTGTTTTATCCTTTTTATGTGGAAGTTTATTTTGTCTAATATTAGTATTATAGTTCCTGATTTCCTTTTATCCCAGTTACTTTTATGTTTCCAAGACACTTAACTTTTAATCTGTTTGTGTTCAGATCTGAGTTTCTTGTAGGCACAATAACTATAGGTCCTCTTTTTTGATCTATCCAGTCACTATGCATCTTTTTATTGATGGGTTCAGTCCATTCACATTTAGATTGATAATTGAAATTCTGTGTTTTATTACTGTCATTTGAGTCTTCGTTTTGTATTTCTTTTCTGTTTTTGTTGCTTTATTTCCCATTGGTTTTTATTTGCTGTTTCCATTGGATAGTATTTTATATTGATTCTTTCAGTTTTGTCTTCTCCCCAGTTATGTATCTCTTTAAGATTAGGTTTTGTTACTACCATGTTGATTATCTCTGACTTTATCACACTATGACTGTCTTTTAGGAGCTGATCCATATATATTTACATGTCCATACTGACCCCATGTTTTTATATCCTCCTTTAGTTTCCTGTTGTTGATGATGCTCTCTCCTAATTGTCCTGTCTTTGTTTCTGATTTTGTTTTACTTTTTAACAGCATTCTCAGGGGTTGGTGGCTCTCCACTCCCTACCACGTCCCCCCTCATTTTCCCTGTTGTAAGGCTCCTTTCAATATTTCTTGAAAGGCAGGATAGGTAATAGTAAAATCATTTATTTTTGTTTGTCATTGAAGACCTTTATTTCTCCATTTTTGAAAGCTATTTTTACAGCGTGTAGAGTATTCTTGGCTGGTAGTTTTTATCTTTTAGCATTTTGAATGTTTTTCTATTCTTTTCTGGCCTGTAGGGTTTTTGCTGAAAGGTCTGATGAAAGCCTTAATGGGTGTAGCTTTGTATGTTGTGTTTCTCTTTTCTCTAGCAACCTTGAGTAATTCTTCTTTATTATTGACTTTTACTAGTTTTACTATGATGTGTTTCAGAGTAGTTTTTTTTTTTCATATTCAGGAATTTCAGTGACCTATTAGCTTCTTGGATCTTCATGTTTACATTTTGTAACAGATGTGGAAAATTCTCTGCTTTTACTTTTTCTACTTTCTCTCGCTCTCCTCTCCTTCCAGGATACATATTTTCTTATGTTTATTATTCTCATGGTGTCTGATATTTCTCACAAAATATCTTCATTTTTCCTCAATCTTGTTCTTTCTCTTCCATGAGGATCACCTCCGTTATCTTGTATTCAATTTCTTATATTTGTTCTTCTGTGAGATTTAGTCTGCTTATGGAGCTTTCTATGTTTATCTTCAATTTCTTGACTATATAATTTCTCTCTCACATCACTTCTAGGATTTTCTTCACAATCTCAGTATCCTTGGTGTAATATTCCTTTTACTTGTCATTTTATTATGAGGTCTTCTAATTTTATTTGGGTGGTTGTGTTTATCTCTGCATCTCACTTGGTCTCTGGTTCTATTATTTATTATCTCAGGCTGTGGGTCCTGAGGCCTGACAGTGCTGTTTCTGATCTGCTTGAGATTGGGCTGGTATTCATGATTTTTATAGTTCTATAAGTAAGTCATTTTCTCTGTCCCAGGAGTATCAAGTATCTCCTACTGATATTCATGAAAGTACAGACTAACATAAGCTTTTAAGGAGGGTAAACTCAGATCTATGATATAGCACTATCACATGAAAATAATACATTTTCTTAAGGTTGTTTAATTTTTTCCCAGGATACTAATTATGACAGAATGAATATAAATTTTTAGATAGTAAACTCAGGTTTGCTATGATATACTAAATTTATGTGATGTTAATTGACCATGCCTACTGGTGGTATTTGTTGCATTGAAAAACAAAAATGGCACATATGCCTGGTCACAGCTATAGAGAAATAGTGACCTGGTAGACAGCATACTTTTTTCTAATGTTTTTTCCTGCATGCTACTGGTAGCAGACACATGTGATACCTCTATGACTCCTATAAATGTAATATTGCTTCTTATTCAATTTTACCCAAAACTAGAATGATCAATTTTTTGTTATATATTTTATTTTATCGAAGTCACATTGTATTATAACATTATGTAGGATTAAGTTGTGCATCATTGTAAGTCAATATGTGTATATACTACATTCGTTTCACCACCGATTTCCTTCCTATTTCCAACAAATGCTCTACTTTATGTCTCATGTATCATGCTTTTTTTCCAGTCTTATATATTCTTATGTTTCTCTTATCAGAGATGAATATTCTTAAATAACAGCAAATAAATATTACTTCAAAATAACATATTAGCAAGAAACTATTTATAGAAAAGTTTTCTGAACCCAAGTGACCCTACTTTCCATTGCACTGGTAAACCCCCATAGTCTGCCTGTACTTCTACTAAACATTTTCCATGTCTGTTTATGGCAGGACTGGGATGGGAAGAGAAAAGGAAGTGGGTAAAAAAAATTAGTAGCCAATACTGATTCAGTTTTTACAAACTTGTAGAACCATTATTTTTCAATGCTTTTCCAATATCTATGGAGAAAAATGCACCATTATATATGTTATCTCAAACAACTTTCAGAAAAGAGAAAATTTAGGATTTTTCCTTGTGGTTCAAGTGGCTAAGGCAGAGGCTATGTAAAGCCCAAGGACTTAGGTACTGGATACAGGGCCAGCCAAAAAATAAATAAAAAAAGAAAAAGAATTATGCTCCCTGGTCTATATCAAAGTTGAAAATCTGTAAGAATTTCTCACAATCTGTATTTCCATTCTAAGATGGTTCCTCAGAAATCTCCAATAACTGAATTCTTTTAATACATAGGGAGTGGAGATTGCAAACTACCCATCACTTATTCTCTATCCTTCTCTGTCATGTAGGTCTATCTTTCCATAAAGTTCATAGTTCTCAATAATGTAGACTGAAGATAGTATTGGAACTGAACAACTATGAATGTGGCACTTTGAACCTAGATAGTTTCATGTTCAATGCTCTCTTCTACACTCTTATTCACTATCAGATAATTTTGAAAACACTCATTCTCCTCTACCCCAGAGTAAAGCTCTGTAACTATTAGTTAATATAGACTGTGCAATATACTTTATATAATGAAACTGTTTGACTCCAAAGTTTTGAGTAATTTCTATTTCAGATAAATTCTCCAATGTTAAATTTGTAAACTTTAATTATTTCTCACTTTGCACACAATGAACATGAATATCTGGCATGAATATTGTCAAAAGTAAACATTGCAGCAAATCCAGGGAGTGTAAACTTAGTGCTACCTTGCCATCTACTTGCCATATGGATTAGCTTCACTACTGTCTGAAAATAACACATTCAGACTCAAAAAGGTAAATGAAAAAGTTAATGTAATATCTATAGAAGCATTCAGTTTGATGGGCGTACTGTCATCTTGGTATACTTATGTAACTTTAAACTTTTAAGTCCTGTGTTAAAAAAAAATAATCAAACTAATAAGAAGCGACCAGACCTAATAGAACTGTTACTCCAAATTTCCATGTGACTTAAATCAGAGCCTTTTCAAACTTTGTGTATATGAAACACTTGGGAATCCTGAGGGGTTTGATTTATAGTTCTGGGAAAGGACCTGAGATTCTACACTTATAAAATGTTCCTAGCTGAGGCTGAGGCTGCTGGCTCTGGCTTCAAACAACTAAGGAATCATAGTTTAAAACATGTTTGTCCTACTTAAGTCACAGTTCTCCTTCATGAGTATGTAGAGCAGAGCATTTTTGAAATGTATAGACATAAGCTTACCAGTATGAGAGTAGTTGGGAAGAGAAAATATCTCATGTTTAGACAACTACTAATATAACATCGTAATAGCAATATCAAACAACATTGAAGTCAGAACATTAGAAATTTTTAAGCAAAATCATTTTTCTAATAATTAGCAGTATTTATTTTCACAAATATTTAAAAAGGCAGCTACCTTTGAGCTACAAGAGAAAAAAAGCAGAGTATTCTGTATGTACATGATACAGTTATGAAATAAGGACTTATTTTTAGTTTATTAGTTGAGCTCACTGCAAATACTTCAGGAAAACCAAACATAGATATAGCTGTTGGCATACACACACAAAAAAAAAATCCAAAACATAATAAACAGATTATTTGAGTTCAAAATCCACATAGAATGGTAGACAGGCCTGAGGAGGCAGCAAAAAGAGACACACAGTGTTACTAATACATTGGACTTCAAACAGAAAAGCGGAATTGTCAGTTGGAACACACTTAAACTCGATCTCAAAAGATAGTCTGCAGCTCTTGCATTGATAACAGCTTTAAGAGATTGACAAATATCCAGAACTTTCACAGAATGAATTTTCAGGGATGAACATTTGTTTGTAACGGCTACATTTTTATCCTGAAAAATTACCCCCTTTTCTATCCCACCCCTACCCCGCCCCCCAGGAACTAAAAACTATATGGTGATCTCTTACTTCTGCTCTCATTAGCACAATAAGCATTAATCCATTTGCAAATGAAGTATATTCTTCAATTTAGGCTTTTCAGATGCTTTAGATTTTAAAACTGAAATTATGAGGGGCAATTATAGTTTTTGTGGTGGTTAAAACATAAGTTAGAATGAAAATACACCTTTCTATCAAATGGTGATTCTCCTAAACACAAGTTCATCCATATACAGTACAAAATACTCATTTACCCTCTGTCAAAACTGAACACTTTCTCCTGGTTAAAACAAGTCAAAGATTTTATACTTTCCCCAAAATACCCAACTCTCAGCTCAGAGTACATGCTTGTGTGCATGCATGTACACACATCCAAACCCATTATTCTTATATACAATTCTCATTATTTAAAGAAAATATCTTTCCTACAAATCTTTTCCCTGAGATCTAAATACTATGAGATACATCTCTGAAGATTGAATAAATGAGTCATTTGTTGCCTATATATATATATCTTATTTGAAGTAGATAATATACTTTCTCATTCTTTTAAACAGTTTATATTTTACAAAACTGAACTGTACTTACTTCAAATAAAATTTTATATTTATTACATGTTCACAGATAACCTAATGCAAAGCGATTAGACTATAAATTTTCTGAAGATGTTTGGAAACTCATCTTCCAGTATCTTAGCGGTATAACCCTCCCCCACCCACAAATTAAAGGGAAAGACACTAAGCGTGCTTTGAGTATCTTCTGATTTGTAAACTATTGCTTCAGACTGGTGATATCTTAGTTTGGAATTCTCAGTATTAACCTGGTCAACTAACATGTGAAACTAAGCTATTTTAATTGCATTATCCTATAAACATCTGGGCTAAAGATAAGACAATGTGATACATCTTCTCTTTTTATGAGGAGGTTTTAAGGAAAGCTATTATCCTCTGGAATTAGTGAATCCCTGCTAAAGAAAACAGGATTACGTAGAAATGTCTTACAATAAAAAGAAAAGATACTTCAAAGACTGACACTTAAGTCCTGCTGCTATAAGGACTGCTTTGACACCAAATATATTTCTGAATTTTCACCCAATTGATCTAAAAAGTATCTAAAAAGGAGATACTAGTTAAGACAATTCAGAAAGAATATTTCAGAAAGAAAAGTTAAATACTTTGTATCACAGCAAAACACAGGAATTTAAGGAAGAACAACTCTTAGTGGCTGAAAGAAGTCTTGCAACTAAGGTGAAAGCAAAAAAGTTACAACAAATATCAACGCACTTCTATCCTTTGTAACATTTCATACAATAGTTACTTTAATATCATTTACATCTCAATGTAAGTGCAGCATTCTGAAGATGTGAAGCAAAGGCTATGACTGAGTAGAAGATCAAAATCCACTAGCATTTCAGAATAGCTGAAGATGGAAAATGACTAAGCCCTTGAACATGAAGAGTCAAAATGTGTGAAATTTGATATTCATCCACATAATCAGTGATTATATATGCTATAAAGAAAATGGTTATAAAGCCTGGTGTTGATGTTCAAAGGATTCCTTAGAGAAAGAAACAGTTTCCATTTCTAAATGTCTTTCCAAAGTATTTGGTACTCATGAAATGTAACGTGCTGCCAGTCCTGGGGTCTCTCTGTTGTAACTGAGGGACACCACCAAGGGTGTTGGTGTTTACCCCTCGCTTGATGAGAAAGACAAGAGTCAGGGTCCAGGATTTGTTGAGCGCATCCACTCCTCTGCTGAATTTGCCACCAGGGAACTAATTAGTGAGTCAGTACCAAATAAAAATAATTGGTTTTTGCTTGAGTCAAGTCTATAGAAACTGGAATCAATTCATTTTATATGTGATGAAATGTAAAAGTTGTTTTTGTCCAAGTATGGATTTTAATAATCCTTTAGAAATATGTTGCTTCTCAGTGCAAAAGAGTGCCACCATTTCTTTAGCTAAAAGGTAAGTTGTGTCTTGCAAAAATAAGTATATTAAATCTTCGTTTTGTAGGTCATTGACAAGGGTCCTGATGCAGCTGGTAGAGAATGTAGTTGTACTTGCTGCCTAGAAAATGAAAAAAGATATCATTACAAATCAAAACAGTGGAAAAATAGAACATTTTTTATATCCAGGATATCATATTATCCAAGATATCATATTTTCTATTTAGTTAAATACCTCAAGCTATAGATAAAAGTTCTCTTAGGGATTTCATGGGTAAGGTAATTATGTTCCTATTTAAGAAGGGTCCCTGGAAGTCGTCTTCCTCACTCTAAAGGCCTGAGTAGTAATTAACTCAATCTGCTCTGTATGAGCATTTCCGCTAGTTACTTTCTTTTAAAAAACATCTTCCTTTCAAGATGTGTATGTAATCCTACTTTGGAAATGGCTATTGGCAAATTCTCTTTGTGAATCGTTGTGTTAAATCACATCTTAATTCTACCATCTTTTCCTCAGTTTCTAAATTATAATTTTATAGGTTTTTTTTAATGTTACATTTATTTACATTTGCAAACCAAAACAGTTACCTGAAGTTTGCTATTTGTTAATGTGTATACTTACTTTTATTGTATATTTGCTTTCTAAACTCTTTGGTACAATTTTCTGGGGGCATTCAGACTGCAATGATACATGTCAGGAGAGAATTTATTTTGTGCTGCCAATTTTAAGAATTTAAAATTTGGTTTGTTTTAAAGTCTGAATTCTCTAATGCCAGAGTTTTCTTTTTGTCACCTTGTCCCCACCTAAACATTGACAGTTGAACCTTATTATTAGGAAAGATGCCTAAGGGGATAAAAGCTCTGACCATTAGTGTTTTCCCCAGAAGATAATTAAAAGAACAAAAGCAAAACAAAATAAAAATGTATAACCATCTCCTTGTTTTCTTAATTACTTACAAATGTTTCCAAAAGCATTATTTCTATAACATTCAAAACTGAGTCCTGTTAAGGAAATTTTAAATCAAGTACAAATAAAACAGTTTTATAAAGACCTATAACTTTCCCCAATAACAGTAAAAATATAAGCAAAACTCACACATGCTGATAAAAACTCTCTGGAAGACTGTCAGTGTTTTATCTTAACTTAGCCATGGAGACAAGCTATCAGACATGCATGGCTCATTAGCAGTAATAACATTTTATTTTAATAGAGAAGACTCAGAAAAATATTTCATAATGATCACACTTCCTTTTGAAGAACATCCTTTCCCACTGGAGTATTTTCTATTTTATAATTGGTGATATTAATGTTTGTTTTGGTTGTTACTGAGCCAATGACAGGTTTTAAAGGTGATAGTATATTCACATAATAAAGGAAATATTCTGTTAGCTTTTTAAGTTGTCCAAATAAAATATAGACAGAACTGTTCAATCAAGAACAAAAAAACTGAGCTGCCTACCTAGAAATAAGCTCTCAATATCATAAAAAATAATTCTTTCCAAATCCCACTTTATTTTTTTAAATCATTTTGACTAACATATGTGAAAATGGACAATTCTGCACTCTCTCTAGCAGAATGGATGCTGATGAATTCCTGATTGGAAACACAAATTGTATTAGGGGTTATATATGATATTTCCTATAAACATTTTAGCAGGATCTTGATAAATACTAAAAAATTCACTATATAAATATTAGTTATACAGGAATTTTGGAGCCACCAATGATAGTTTAGGGTCAACCGTCTGATTGGAAGGATGATTTCCATAGCAGGCATATAGTTTTTGGTGTTTGTTTCATTTTGGTATGTTTTGTTTTTGAGGTGCCTGGGAAGGAAGGACTGAATGGAGGAACTTATAAAGGAAATGGAAAATTTTCCCCATAGGTCACACGAATGCTCCATAATTATAAAAGAAAAAAGGAGAGCATAGTCAAAGACCTGAACCACTTCTACAATTTTGCCAAAACCCAAAACTTGTCCATATTTAAACATTTTTTGAAATTAATTTCCCTGTACAGACACTATTTTCTCTTTCTGTTCTATTCAAAATCTGATTCATGTATTTTAGTTGCTCATCAGAGCATCCACATTAAACATCTAGGGTACATAGTCAGATTTTGGGCGATGAATGGCAGCATGCCTATGTGCAGCAAATTTGTTTTTGTATTAATATGGTGGCTTCATTTTTTCATTTTGCCTCTTTTTAAAAATAGCATACTTTTATCACATTTCTCCTTATCTACCATATTCAATTTCTTATAACTACCTAGATATAATCAAGAAATGACAAGTGAGAATTCTTCACAAAAGTGGTATTTGTAATAACTTTTCACAGGTAGCAATTTCATTTTTAATCTCATCTCACCCAAAATTAAAGATGTTTACTCATTCATTCTTTAGTGTTTAAATTTACATCTCAAACTTTGAAAGATAAAATGATAGTTGGCTAGTTATGACTTCGAATATTTGAAACCTAACTTATGATCCCGTTGATAAAATTTGACCAATATATAAGCTGTTACTGAAGGAGATAGATGCTTACTTATTTTACTTTCTTTGATCTGCATGCACAGTATGAAATCATAAAAGCAACAAACATCACCACACCAACGCTGAGTAAGATCATTTCTACCAGGCCAAGAAGGCTTATCTTTGCAGTCACTTTATTTCTGAACATTTCTGCCTTCTCATCACCAATGGTGCCAGTCTGTAATCAATAATAATTAGCATTGAGTAGATTAATGAAGCAAAAAACCCTCTGCATATGAATCATTCTTTACTTAAAACAGCTGTATATGTGTGTACGCATGTGTGTATATCTGTATCTCTCTCTATATGGATATATGTGTTTGTGTATATATATGATACTGATGTCAGAGTAGCCAATATGCCCAGGTAGAATATTAGACAGTAAAATATAAATCCCTCATATCCCTTTAGACAGTTTGTTTAGCACTCTTCTATTTGATCTTCAGAACAGTCTTTCTGAAATATTTCACAATTCTCCAAATTCTGTTTCTCAGTGACAGGAAAATACACAGGTCAACAGTTTCTTTCCCTCTAAAGGTTTACGTAATGCACTTCCTAATTCTGTACCTAATCAATTCCATGGTTTACACTAAAAAACTTTTCAGGTACGAAAATAGACTGCCTGCATCTATTCTAACCTGATCTTTGTAAGTTTGGTTCTCTTTTATTAGGGAGTCAAGTTATTCAGGTTATTCAATTACACTCTTTTCTAAGACAAACCCTACAGCAAGAAAAAGTGTTTAATAGATACATTTGGAAAATAATCTAAAATAGGTAGTGCTTTGAAAACTAATATACATGATATTGCTGTGGTTTGGTCAAATAAGTATAATTAAAATATAAATTTATTCATATGTTCTATAGAAAAACAAGTGTGTCAAATATTATGCAAAATATTATATATATTCAAATATCAAATTTTTATATGCAAAGAAATGTATTGCTTTAATTACTAAGATAAAAATACTAACCTCATTAAGCCAAAGAAGAGGTACAAGGTAGTGATGCTTCAGACCCTTTAGTGCCCTGTAAGATATATTGAAAGTATTATGAAAGTGCATACTAATAGATTAAGCAAAAATTCTAGTAATTACTAGTATATTAAAGTTCAGAAATAAGTTGTTCTTTCAACTTGGTTGAATTCTGATATCCTTGATTTTTGTTCCCTTAAAACTTAAAACAAAAGATTTTAAGATACCTGAGAAACAGCTATCTTTCACACTTAGATATCTTTCTAATACAGATTCATAGTTAGATTAATTTTTTTCTAAGTACAGATTTTCCTTTTCACCAAATTCAACCCAGGAAATTAAAATAAGAATTCTATAAATTGTCATAGAAATATTTGGACAGATAGTAAAATAAGATATGCCACCAAAAAAAGTTCCAAAATATATGTAAATACCATTTCAACAAATCCTAGATATAAAAATTTTGTAAATAGTGATTATATAATGACATTAAGCCAAAGAGAAGTTGAAATTTTACATGCTTTCCACTTTAACAGATTTACTTACATTCTTACAAGAAAATAACTAAAAATTAGGTAACAATAACCTTGTTCAAGAGACTCACTCAATTTTTTTTGCTGGCTTGACCAATATGTTGACCTGTAGCCGTTTTGCGAATTGCAAAGTGAATCCTGTAATCTATAAAAAGAACAGGCAATTATTTTATAGAACTTAAGGTATAGATGCACATCATATACATGTATCACACTTTTCCTTTGCCTGTCCTAACTGAAAGATTTAGATAATCAATAACAATGATAATGAAACCCAAGGGTCCGTAAAGGTAGTTCCTGCATGGTCAAATATATATTCTATCAGAATCCATGTATCATCGATATAATACTATTGCTATTTAAATGAAAACATGACTACTAAAATTCTGCCATTCCATTTAATTTTTGGAAAGGAAGATATTAAATAGCTTAAAAATAAAACTGTTAGGTGTGCTACAGGAATTTTTAAGGATTGTTTCGAGACTTTTCTGATGACTATAACAGTTTGTATCAAATTCACATATACCTATAAAATCTACATTAATCCCTCATAAGGTCTGCTTATACTTCACAAAAGCAATATATTCAGCTAAGTATAAAGTAAGAATAAAATAAATTCTCATATCAAGTAGATTTAAGCAAATCAAAAAAATTTCTATCATTGGTGTTTAAAAATCATTTATATAAAGTTTCATATACTGACAAACTAAAATTTAATTACCTCGATATTTTATAAGAAACAAAGATATTAATGTAATTTTTACTGAAATAGTTGACCAAAGTTGTAATTCAATAGATGATTAACAAGGAGATCATTTATTTTTATTTCATATTTTAAAATGTTAAACAAATCAGATCAATAGTATGTATTTACTTACAGGTTCAACATCTAAGTAGGTTTTATGTTCCTCTTCATCTGGATTTAAGCCTTCAATAGGTTCTGCAATTTCAGGACTTGCATGTAAAAAATGAGGAAGTGAAATGTATACAGGTTTTCCTGGAAAAAAAAAAGATAGGGATAAATCATTTCCCTCACTACTCAGAAATTATTTCCTTAAAAAATAAATTTAAAAAATGCACAGTTGTGTTTGAAAACTGATCCACTACTGTACAAAAATATTCAACATCATCCTACTAAGCATTAAGTTGATGTCTGTTTTCCATTCCTTAGCTATTAATTTTCCAATTATATAAAGTTTATCTGCTGAACATAAAGTTTCAACCATATATGTTCATGTTCTAGGAAATGTCTATGTACTGAGAAGTAATTTCTTTAAAGAGGTTTTATACCCACTCTAATATGAAAAAACTAATTCCAAATTTCATGTTTAGGTCAATTCTTGTTTCAGAGACATATTTACTATTTAAGAGAAAAATTTGAAAATGGCAGATGGATAAGTTGGGATGCTGTTTAAGTATTTTGAAAATTATTTCCATGTTATCCAAAATTTAAAAGGAGTACAATTATTCTCTGTAACAAAGGAAATTAACATGTCCAAAGGCTACCTACCAATGAGGGAGAAAATTTTGCAAGTCAAATACCTAATAAGAAATTAACATCCAAAATATACAAGGAACTTATGAATAAAGAAAATCCCAATTAAAAATGGGCATGGAACCCAAATAAGCATTTTCCAGAGAAGAAAATATTAGTATGATTTTTACCTCGGTGATTATCTGGAAATAGTTTTGCAACTCTAAAACATAACTGTGACCTTTTATATGCCACGGAATCAAAACAAAAGTTCCACCACTACTCTAACTTTCTATATCCACTGTTAAATTAAAAAAAAAAAATTAACAGGATCCTCGATAAAGGTTACTTTTATAAATAATACAATTACGTTATGCACTGTGATACTGAGTGTTTACTCACCTTCTTTGCATTTGCTGATATCTAGTACACCAAAATATGTACAATTATTTGAGACAACTTTTTCTGTGCAGAAACAATGGTTATCTGGATTTTGAAGTGGAGAAGCAAATGCCTTGGATGGAAGAACAAATCTATACACAGGAATTCCTTTCAGATTAATTTCCCCTCCAAATACAGCATAGATTGACCTAAAAACAGATACAAAGGAACTTCATTCAAATAATCTAAGCTACTTTCTGGAAAATCCTTGAGACATATTTTTAGATTGATATTCTTGCTTTAATTAGAAAAAATAGATATCCTTGTTTAATCTTTCAGGAAAAATGTTTTTGTGAAGTATTGTCATACCAGAACTCAATACCTGCATATGAGTTCTGCTTACTTTTGCCCTCAAGAAATTATAGGAACATTTTTTTTTTCTGTGAATTACCATGAAGTAGTTACACTGACAATGTTTCTCAATCTCCTCGCTAAATGTTTGACTTGCCTCAAGACTTTTGGCAAAGAAAATATGCATTATGCAAAATATGTCTACATTTTTCAATTTTTGAGAATTAGTAAACATTAGGAAGTCCATATTGTCTATTCTTAATGAATCAGGAAAAATTTCCAAACTATTTCATTTTCTCAAATAATATTGTATGAACTTTATGATCTGCATTTTGTCAATTACAGAAAAAATAACCCAACACATGGAAATGAATTTGTGTCTGTCTTACCTGCAAATATCAGAGGAAAAGAATTGCAAAACCTGGGTCTTCTCAACAAAAGGTGGAAATGTGGCAGCATCTGTTGAAAAATCGAGTGAGTGGAAAGGAATTAGAATTTTATATATATATGTGTGTGTATATATGTATATATGAATATATATAGAAATTATATATGTCCTAAAACATTTGGAAATCTCTATTTCAGTCTAATTAGTGAAGTATATAATTTTACATGTAATTTTAAAAATTCTCTAATAGCCACATTAAAGAAACATTCTTGCAATCAATATATCAATATAAAAATAAATGAAATCTCAAAATCTCTGTATCTTTTTACTTATAACACATTTTAATTTGTACTACCCTCATTTCGAGTGCTTAAAAGTGACATGCGGCTAGTAACTGCCATCTTTAACAAGTTTGTATACTAGACACATCAATTGGAATTCATTTCAGGTTAAATTTTCCCACTCCTTGAAAATCAGTGAAACATTTTAAATAGAAAAATCACATGCTGCTGAAACAGATTGTTTTTGTGTTTTGAAATTCCCCACTCCATCAACAGAGTGGCAATTTCTTACCATAGAGTTCATTTAGAATAATTTCCATTGGATTCAACTTGTTTTTACTTCTAATAGTTATTCATTCATTTTTCCTATGGTTGATTAACATTTTAAGAGTTATTTATTAAAGTTATCTCACTAAATAAAATTCCCTGCAAATTGTTTTAAAACATATCCATCACATTAAAAGGGGCATTTGTTTAACATATTGAAATTCTACTATGATTATAATGTGTGAAATACACTCAATACTTGAAGGAGTAACTAAATAACTCCTCCACTTTCTTCTCAAATGAATATAACCAAAATGAGACACCATTAAATATGTTTGTTCAAAAGGGTAAGCCCCATTCTTCAATTATGCATTATAGTTTTTATGGAAAGTGCTTCACCCTTATGTTATTGCTTATTACCAATCTTAAGATATTGTGATGAGTGAAATATTAACAAAATATCATTGAGAATTTGAACCTGATATTGAAAGAAGTAGCTTTAGCTCCTCAGATAGGATGCTGAATGGCTATTGCCTAGAATACAAGTACCTTCTCAACACCTTAAACATAAAGAAAAGAATATTCCTAAAAACGTTTAAAATGATTATCTGTATTGATATCTGTATCTGTCAAAATTATATTCAGTAATTAGCATGAGCAATGACTGTAAGATAGCTGCTATTAGTAGGACATTTACGGGAAAACATTCAAATCTATATTATTTTCATTTTAAGTCTCTTCATATTTATTGAAGAAGGTAGAAGAAGCATTTCTAAATCAGAGTGAAAACACATTGGAATTCTGTTTCTTCAGTCACTTTTCCCTGGTGCCATAACTAAGAATCTCTCTCACAGGGATCACATGAGAGTCTCTTGCTCTGGCATGCCTCTCTCTGCTCCTACTCTTTTACTTATATTTTCATCTTAGATTCTTTTAACTTCATTCCTAATGCACATGTACTTATATTATTGCTATAATCACATCATTTACCTCCTCTTGTAAAACTTCCTTACTTTTTAGCTTTGAATTAATTGTTTTCCCCCTTAAACCACAAAGATTCCTGTACCATTTAGGAGCAATCAGTATATTTCTCTCTGTAACTATGGACTGAAGTAACAGATTATGTTTATGCAATAACTAGAGTTAGTTGTATTGGGATACTTGATATTTATTTACAGATGTGCTTTACTTAGGAAGGAATTTTTTACCAACCCCCATGATTCAAAGTGCTACAAAGCAGACAACTGTGTTTTTGCTTATTTCTTTAAGACGGTGATGACAAAACTAAATCAACATACAAAATTCAACAATACCTTTGGAAAAGTAAACCTTCTATTTCCTTTTTATTACCTAGCTTTTGCATACTTTGTATATAATCTTTATTCCTCTTTCCTACAGGTATTGCCTCACCAACTTTGTAAACATCACACTTATGTCTGGGTTTTCTTAAATAGTTGAAAACTGACCTCTGGTTAAAATTACCTTATGGTGTTTGATTCCCATTGCTTCTTAAAATCTGAATTCTTAAATGACTAGATCTGACTTATTATTTTCAAGGAGAAAAGCAAAGTACCCACAGGCTAATCACACTCTGTATCTAACTCTATAGAACTCCCCCGGCCCCATTAGGAATGCTCATTTCTGCACATTATTTCATGATTAGTAGCCATCTAGTCTTGATTTTGTTGTTCCTTTCTCTTATTCTGACCCTCTTATTAAAAAAAAGATCACTCCATCTTGTCATTTCATTGATTCTACCTCAGTTTGGAGGTATGGTTCACATTTTCTAATTATCTTGATTTTTTTCTTTTAATGTTAACTTATTACCTGTACAGTATTTACAAAAATATGACGTGTAACTATTTGTCTAATTTTTTTTAATCCCTTACTTCTGTTGCCAGGATGGCACTTCATGAAGCAAAATTTTTACAAAGCAAGTTTCCCAAGTAATGCAGAGAAGGCTAATCCTTGATGGCTAATCTTCAGAAATTTCATCACATTAAACAGACATTTACTAGGTCTACATAAGAACAGAGATTCTGCGTTTCATCTGTTTACCTAAGAGATAGGAAAATGCATAACCTCAATCTTTACAACACTCTAGTTATGATGGCAGATTTGTGGGAAAGAGGGAGGTGGATTCATTGTGATTATTGTCACAAAATAAAGGTTCTTACCTGTACCATTGATCATGTCACAATAACTTGACCAAAAGGAGAGATTCCTTAGGGATTAAAAAGTAAAAAAAATCAACAAGTGGTCTCATTTCAACAGCACCATTCTCATGTTACTTTGTCTATCATGATTCAATAACTCTACTAGAACAATAAAAATTAGATGTGACAAATGATAAATTTAAGAAATGTTCTAAATCTTTTTTGGTCCAGGCTTTTATTTGAAGCTTAGTTTTATCTTATTGCAATAAGTGCCTGAAATCATTAAGTGAACAGATATAAAATAAAAAATGGCTGAATGTTAATTAGAAACAACTTTATATAGACACTAGTCTGTAAAAAGAAAATTGGGAAAATAGAAATTTAGATCTTGACTTAGGGGAACATTTTTTTTTCAAATGTGAGAAATTGTTGAGTGTTCAACTGAATAAGAAGAAACTGGTAAGTTGGGTAACTGATAGAAGTTCAGTCTGAGGGAGCAGATGGAAAGGAAGAAGAGCAGATGTTTAGGAAGAAGAGCAGATGTTTGATCAAGAGAAATTGTAAACATGTAAGTAACAAATTATATATTTCCCCCTTTTATTTATTGTATGAGCTGGCATTAAAGTAGAACAGAGTTTGAGATTATGTTCTGGTATCTCATTAAGATATATCCATATACATCTGGAAATAATAAAAAAAATTAATAATAACTCTGTATCCTCAGACTTTTGGGGAATGAAAATCTGTTTTATCCCACTCCTATCATTGTCTAGTGAGAAGTTAATGCAAGCTGTTGCTTCTATTAGGAACACAAGCTATCACTTCTGTTCAGTCTTGCCACGATGTTCTATTAACCTTACCATAACCTTGAAGTGATCTGAAATTTTTCCTCCTATTAGTAGCGCTTGGCAACTCTTCTCAAAAGCAGTTTTTAATATTGAAATGGAGGAAAAGCTAAGGTTCCTCAATATGTAAAGTGTGATGTGAATTCCCCTGAATGAGCACCTAAAAGTATGTTTTCCTCCATTGCACTTTTGTATAAAAAACATGTTACAATAGACAGAAGAAAAAGTACTACAGTAGTGAATATTTAACTGTTGTATGAAATTTTTTTTAGATAGATTCTGTGAGGCAATGATTATTTACATTAATAAAAACATTTCCTCTTTTCTAATTTATTATTCAGGCTATAACTGATCTAATGCACATTTATTAATCTTAAGAAAAGGTCTTATCCCCTGATATTTCCTGGGGTTCCTACTCTTTCACGCATATAATATATGAGGTAGGAAAAGAAAGTCATGAGTATATAAAGCTACCTTATTCTATCACTACATCAAAGGGTCATGCTCTTTATTTTTAAGTTTCCTAGGTAAATTTTAGAACTGTACTTGGAATATTAATTTCATTTTTGCATTTATAACTCAACTTTTGCATTTAATAACTTTATCAATATGAGAATTTATTTCAAAATTGTTTTTTGGCAGGAAAGTAAAAAAACTATTTTTATTTAGTAAGTTCAATAAAATCAGTTTGCAAAACAGTCAAATATTTTTTATACCTCCTGGATAATCATTTGATGTACTGATTTTTTTATCTGTACTTACCTAAATTGTATGGGTGTACTGTAATACTACTTATGCAGCAGAGATAGAAAAAGTCTTTTTTTTTTTTGGCGTTTTATCTGTAAGAGAACCTGTGTATGAAGGTAAACCAAACCCTAAAGTATGCTGATATTCAGCAGCTATACACTAGTATGAGCGGTTGTTACAACTAAAGGATTAACAACTTGCAGAAAAGGAATATCCAAGGCTTCTTAGGTCAGAGCCTGTGTCTTTCCAGCTATTAAAGGAGCTATTACCACCCCTGTTTTAGAGTGACCTAAGTAACACACACACACTTTACCGAGATACTTACTTTTTACCTTTGTAAGTGTCAATTATGGCAACTTGGCTTATGTTGTCTTTTCCACTGAAAACTTTATAAACTCCATCGACTGTATTGTTGTACTGAAAAGATATGTACAGGAAAAAAATACTTGTAGAACAAGCCATATTTTTTCAAGTTATAAATATAAAATTAACTCCCTAGCATTTTTCAAGCACTGTTGTTCATAATTATTTAAATTATTTGAAAAAAATGCAGTAAGTTTATAACTGGTCTTTAATATTTTTGAAAGAATATAAAAGGTACCTATGATAGATGCAGAGACAAAGGAAGAAAACGAATATCAGAAATTAACATGATCCAAATACTAGTACATTTTATAATAATCGTGTCAATAAGAATTTTGATCACTATCCAAATATATTATAAATACATATATAAAAAATTAGAGGGGATATTGAAAAAAACCTATGAGAACAACAGTTTTCTAGAGGCATCCTAAATGTTATAATTTTTAAGAAGAGGTTACTAAAACTTAGGTATATAAAATTAAAATCAGAATTAGCTAAAGGAAGCCTTTATGAGTATTTGAGTTAAAAAATGTTTTTTTCTGAATGTCTGATCCTATAAGTCTTTCTACATTTGTATTTATTGATATATAAGTATTTAACATAGATATTTGAACCTAGAGGTTATCTAAAAGTAAATACTGATAATAAAATGGAGAATATAACTGTTATCACATGTAGAGACAAGTGAAATAATAGTTGATATTTCATTTTAATATATTTTTCTATTTATAATTCAAAATATTAAATTATAACTAGTACATTACTATTTACATTTTCCTTAATCTCCAAAATGTAACCTCATGACATTTGTGTACTGCTAAAAGGGCTTATTAACAAATTCCATTAAAATAGGACACTCTAGACTTTCAATCTTGTGTGTCTAAATTTAGGCTTTTCAGTTTACATTAAAATACATTTATGAGAGGTCTAGAGAAGGAGAAATAATAGCATGAACACATTTAGCACAAAAAAAAAGATTTTAAGCTTGATTTTTTGAGAACTCAAAACTAAAAATACCTAAAAATACTGTTCAAAGACTTATAAGCTAATTTAAGACAATTTATGTATAAAGAGTGGCAACCAGATTAAATCAGTTTTTAAGTATTAATTTGTTTATTTAAATTTAATTTTGCCAATATGGAAAGCTGAAGTAATACTACATAGATTTTTAAAAAGTATATATATATATATATATATTCCCAGGTTGGAAATAATGGCTAATGCATTAAGTTATAAAATTATGGACTGCAAATACTACTATATTTATCCATTTAAAGTACAACAGTATTGTCATTCACATTTGGTACTCACAGGGTAAAACACACCAACTGTGGTAACAATAGGATATGGAACCAAACTCAAGAATGGATCCGTATAGCCCCATAAGAGTTCTTTCACAGTTCTCCTTTGGAACATGGCAGATTTTGACTTTTTGATAAGTGAATTGAGTAACACTTGAACAAATGCATTTGGATAAAGATGAGGTGCAGCCTACAGAAAAAAAGAAAAACATCACTATTTAAGATACCAACTACAACATCGAATTTTTAAATGAATGAATTAAAGATTAGAATTAAGTTTAATAAACCATTTTAACTGTTTCTTTAAAACTACAGCCATATCTTGCCTGGACAAAATATGTAATTTGGCTAATCCCTGATTATTTCATTTCTGTGCCTCATTCACAAGACAATGTTCCAAGTTAAGTTCTATTTTATAATGATACTTCAATTGGTTTTCTAATTCAGTTGATTATTATATAATTTTGTCATCTTTCCAAATGATAACTCCATGCAAAATAACACCAGAGAAACACATTTATAAAAATAATCTGTAAACTATTTCTAATCATGACATTAATTATAGTGTGTTCTAAAGCATTTCAACATAAGTAATTTTGTTGTCTACTCACTGCTACAGCCAAATTGAGAACGGTCAAAGTGTCATTCTCAGTTCCAACTGATAGTGAAGGTTCAAAGATGGCACCATTGGGTTGTACAAAAGAGACTGTGTTGTTTTCAGTGTCGTGTGTTATGTTTTCCTTTGCTAAATAACGAACTCTGAAGAAAAGAAGTAAATAAGATTCAAAATAATTGTCTCAAGTTAATATCAGGTCTCTAATTCTATTCATGTAACAAATAATTTGAGTATATAGAAGATGCCAAAAGTTATGATAGGTAATTTAATACTGATCTCTAGCAGATTAATCAGTAGGGATCTTATAAATTTACAACCAGAAAATAAAAACAACAGAAAAATAAGGTATTATTTTGGGAGTTTACATAGAGATCATGGAAAAATAGAACAGATATCAATCCAGGTTTAGGATGGTCATAATGGAGGTGAGGTTCAAGACCCATTTTTATGAAGTCCACTTGAATGTTCTGAATGACAAATGGAAGTTAGGTGAAATGGGGCAGAACATAATTCCTGCAGGATAAGAAGAAAGAACATGGTGTATTTTTTAGAAATGCAAAGTGTTGAATTTTATTGGATGAGAGAGGGGAAAGTGTGGGAAAATAGAACAGGGTTGCATCCCATGCCCATATGTTTAAGCCTTTACCCTGAGGAGGAGGAATCATAGAGATATTAAAAGCAGAATAATACTAAGAGCACATTTTCCAATACTATAAACAACATTCAAAGTACATAGCCTATCCAGCACGTTTTTTTCCCCATGTTTTCCAATACTTTAATGAGAATTAAAAATAACAAGTGGAATACAATTTTCATTTTTAAGAACTGTAGACCCCCACCGCCCCCAGTATAAATATTATTTGTTCCATGCTCCTAAATCTAACCCCCTAGGCTACAGAGTAACAACCACTTTTTAGGAATGTGGTGAAAGATGATTATAGGAAAGTTATTTTGCGAGTATAAGATTCACTCAGACAATATTGTTTTCCATCATTCACAGCATTATCATATATTTGAATGTTTATTATATGAAGTACATAGATAATTAAGGTAAAGAATGATGAAACAATGTAATGACATGTTTAAAAAGGCATTTCACTTATTTCACTTCATGATAAAAATGTAAATTCCTGCTGAATAAAGATTATTTATATTCCCAAGCACAGTTCCTGGTACATGATAAACTTTTAATAAATATTTCTAATGAATTTTTAATGGCTCACATTATTTCAAAATAAAAATTCACCATTAGCCAGCATGGTATTTTACTTTTAATTCATTAAAGCATGACTACCCACTTGGAGTACAGTAAACATAAAAATCTAAAGCAGCACCCATCATATAGTCTATTAGCCAACCACTATATTTTCTATAACTATATTTCAGAATTTGATTAAATACCATTAACTATTTAAAGTACTTTGATTTTCAGGAACATTTATGTATATATAATTGAAACAACAGAAAAGTAATTGTGACTCAAATTTGAGTACTAACTTAAATTGCACTTATACTAGTATACCAGTAGATGGCACTCACTAAGAAAAAAATCTTAAAACAAGTCTGTTTATAAAGTCCTTTTTAAAAAGAACATAACCACTCAATTTTTGGTTTAAATATTAGTGTATTTAGGTTTTGGAAAGTGTAGGTTCATAAGTTCAAAGGAAGGAATTTGCCCTAGATTTTTCCTAAGATAGCTTTCTTTGCTCTCCTGCCAAAGTTAAAAAAAAAAATAAAAATTATCTGAGACTCTTCTAAGGAATGAGACAAGTTGATCTCTAGTTGCCCTAATTGATCAGAAATCACATTATCATTCTAAATGGCACTTTATTTTTCACAAACTTTAGCTTCAAATTTAACTCTCTTTTCTAATTCTTTTCCCATTACCTCTCCATATAAATATAAAGCAAGTATATTTAAACCAGCTACCATATGTCTCCTAGAAAGTAAGTTAAACATTCTAAGAATAAAATACATATTAGCTATAAGCTAATAGAGAAGGATTAGATTCACTGTTTCCCTAGACCCCTAAGTAATATCACTCATACCAAATACATTTCAACACAATGGAATTTGTCAAATGGAAGTTTTTCCAGAAATACACATGGTCAAAGAAAGAGAGCCACTGATTAGTGGTGAATAACTCACCTGTATGTGTAAGGACCCCTTTGCTTAACTTTAATTTTGCTGCTGTTTGTTACCACTTCCTGTGGATTTTGCACATCAAAGATCCAAAACTGTCTATACACTTCTGTGCCTGTTTTAACCCAATTTTGATAAGCAATTGTACCTTCTTCAAGGACAACTTCCTATGGAAAAACAAAAAAAGTGTGGTTATTTATTTCTAATAAATATGGAAACTGCAGGAGTTTATAACCTTTAGTTAATCGGTAAAGGAACTAAGCTCAAGTATCTTGTTCTTGTAAAACTTTGCAACTTAGATACACACTTGCAACAGAAATATGTTCAACAACTTATTATAGCAATCTGAGTTAACCTTTTACAAAGAAAATCAGTGAGTAATATTGCAGACATATCTGTTGATTTTAAGGTCAGTCATTGGCAAGCTTTAAAGTGACCCTATGGCAATATTTCAAAAGTTAGTACCAATTTATTAAGCAAACTTTTTTGCATCTCTTTCAAAAAGTCTTATTAGTCTAAATGTTAACTTCCCTTCTGCCCTCAATGATTTGGACTGATGAAGAAAAACAGTTGAACTAAGAGAAAAACCCAATGGTATTGTAAGCTTTATACTTTTTGTCAAATGCACATTTCAGGGATGATTGCTTAAGATGTATTAAAAAATGCTTTTGGATGAAAATCACAAATTTCTCCTCTTTAAAATTTTGCTCAATATAATTTTTAACTTTCAATATATTTGCAACAACCCATTAGAATATGTCTCCAAAAATGACACTAATTTAATTCATTATACTTAGGTTACTAATTTTTAAATAAGTTTCTTTTGTTTATAAAGACAGTCCTTTTATAATAATGAATTTTCTTCTCAGTCTATGGGTATTACACAACATACCCACCACCAGAGTCCCAGTGTCTGTTCCTTCTCTCTGTGCCTCCCTGCTCCACTGCCCTGGCAGTCATCTTATGTTCTGTCAAGGCTAGTAATTTTTAAAGAAAAGGATGAAGTAAAAAAGTTATCTTATTATGCTTTTGTGAAATCCATTAAAAACCATTAGTATCCCTTTTAAAAAACAGAGATAAATGGTAAGAATAAATAACAATTACAGAATCAAGAAACCACATATTAGAACTATTCACTAGCTTTAGGTAATGTGGGGCTGAATAGGAAGCTACCAAAGCCCTCAAGGTCAAATTCATGTTCTGTACCTTGAGGAAAGTATCACAGATGTTCTCCCAGTTTCCTCCCATAGCTTTTATTACTTGAGTTAGAAGTCTATGAAGCTATAGTAATTCATAGCAAACAAAGGTGATTTTGTAACTGGCAGTATTTCCAATTAAATACCTTGGGAAGAATGCCCAGGATGGAAAGTTCTAAACTGGTCTTAGTGTACTAGAGGAAGAGGAAGAGAAGTATTTCACAGAAAATGCACCTAAAGAGACCCATAGATAAATGAACAACTTGACCTATTTCTTTCCTTCACCGGAAAGTATACTGGAAAGTATCAATTCATAGAATAATGCATCATCAGGAAGGGTCATTGACCATTATCACTTTTTCTGGTAGAGTTTTCTGAAGCTCTGAGAAGCCTGGTGGCTGACCTAAGGGTAACCTAGGCAAAAGGTAGTTGATTCAGAATGAGAATCTTAGTCTCGGATCCTTAGACTAGCCCTCTTTTACACCAGGCTATCATTTACTATCTCTTTTTTTTTTTTTTCTCCCTGTCATCCTCTGCACTTAGTTGGTACAAGTCAAGTTAAATTTCATATCTTCAAAATACAAAATGTATTGCTTAACGCAGAGAATAAGAGAATGTTTTAGAGAATAGGGCACCAAGTTAAAAAGTCAATACAAAATTCTATGCTGTTGAAATCTACTTAAACTGGGTACACTGGAAATGCTAAAGTGATAAAATCTTCATTACATTTTACAGTTGTCCTTGAGAACCTTATTTTTAAATCCTAAAAACCTTACTTACATACTAATAAGTCTAATATTAAATGAAAATTACATATTGTTTGTCGTAAAGCTGTTCTTCTAAATGTAAAGTTTTCGATGAAGGTAAAGATAAAACTTGTATAGAAGCTGAAAGTTATTTAATTGACATATTTCAAGAGATTCTGAGGGGAAAATATGAACACATACATATATACATTAAAACTCTTAGCCTGTAATAATCTTAAAGACTCATGTAATATAAATTATGCACCTCTCAAGGCAAATATTTTAGTTCTTAATAAAAGGAACTAGGTAAATGCTTAGAGGATTGAAAGGGGATGTGGTAGAATGTACTAGGCACAACAGAAAGCCTCCCTAACACTAATATGTGTGCACTTAATATCAAAAGCATTTAAGTATATTGTACCTCTCTTCTAAAAGCCATTCATCGCTTTTTTGTTGGAGACTGTTTTAATGGGCAAGTTGAAACACAAAGAATTGAAATGATCACTTTTAGAGTTAGGATAATTGAACTCCATTTATTTTTTCAGAGATAGAAATGAGTCTTAGAAAAAACATATGTCTGAGTCATAAGATTCCTCAGTAGCAGATGATGGAGAAATCAGGTCTTTGCACTTTAATCTCATCATATCCAGAACACCATGATTTGTTCAGAGACAGAGAAAATAATATTGAAGCAATCAAAATAGGTGTGCATTTCTTTTGGTCCTAACACTATTCCAGGAATTAGAAAATTGTATAACTATTCCTTGAGTATCCAAACTAAATATGTTACTAGCTTTTCTAATTTTAAAAAGACTAAAATATTTCATGTTTTTTTGCAAATACAGAAGTTTGGATTTGAATTATCTGGCCTATTTTGCAAATTTTTCACTAAATTTGAAGTACAAAGCTGATAAGTATGTGCACAGAAAATGTAATTTATGTTTCTCTTGACTGATTTGTATACCACTTTCTTCCATTTTTAACTTTAACTATACAAACCACCCTGCCTGGCAATGGCTGGAGTCAAAACTAAAAACTTTCATGTCTCATGTTCTGCAGTTGGAATGAAATCCATTGACCCTGAAAATTCAGTTCCGCAACATTAATTTGAAAGCAGGTGTTTGGGCAGTAATATCTTCTGTCTAGTGAGATGCCCACTTGAATATTATTATTGAAGGAAAACAGTACTCATCTATATGACTGACAACTTTAGAGTAATTATTAAATACCCTTGATATTTTCCTGTGAACAAATACATAGAATACAAATATAGAAAAAAATAATACTCCATCTGTCAAAGATCTTATAAGGTACTAAGAGATAAACTCATTTGTAACAAATTTTAATCTGTGAGTTACATTCCTTCACCCTTCTCCTACCTGCACTAAGTTTAGTGGTGTCTTTCTTCAAAGTATAAACTAAAGTGGGTAACAATGGAACTAGATACTGCAAATCAGATA
This sequence comes from Solenodon paradoxus, assembly GCA_004363575.1. NCBI lineage: Eukaryota > Metazoa > Chordata > Mammalia > Eulipotyphla > Solenodontidae > Solenodon > Solenodon paradoxus. The sequence goes on from RJWH01002173.1 coordinate 205,144, forward strand.
CCTAGCATGGATATGTGTTAACCATTTTAACTTGGGCAAGTTATTATTTCTTTGAAACTCAGTCTCCTCATCTGTAAATGGGGACTAACCCAAATTAAAAGTATATTTTTGAAAGTCAGTATAAGTTGAATGTGGTTAATTATTTTTCCTCACAGGCTGTTATAAAGGTTAATAAAAATGAGCAGTTAGAACGTTTATGTGCATAGTAAGTACTCAATAAATGTTAACTCTTGGAATTGTACAAATCCTATCCAACTTACAGAGGGAGAACTCATAATTTACTCCCCAAATTTCTTTAACTGCTTTGTTCACAGTATTTACTGTATGACTAGTCATGTGGCAATAATTCATAATATCCTGTGACACTTCTTTTTCTGCTATATAGTCATTTTTATAATTACTCTGTCCAGTGAAATCAAAGCTTCCTTAAAAAACAAACATACTGAGAATAGTCTTTATCCTCCCTAATCACTACCAAAATTTGTTCTGTTTAGGATCAGTTACAATTTCTCCATGCTCTCTATTTTTTCTTATTTCTATATGCATTATGTGTGTGTACGTGTTTACATGCTGAGAGAAAAATAATGAATTAGAATATTAGTCACAGTTATATTGAAAGCCAAAAGTCTTTAGTTTCAGATTAAGTCCTCGACTGAAATCTGAATAAAATGTGGTGAAACTATTTATTATATATTCCTAAAACCCAGGAAGTTAAGCTCCAGGGTTTACAAATGAACCTAAAATGGAAGATTTTTTCTTTGGTATTTATTTTAATATTAAATAGGGCTAGAGAATGAAATTTATATATGCTTAACCTGTTTCTTATAATATTATTTTTAAGTTATTTCATTGTTGGAGTTAATATTTAAATATATGTTAATTTTAATACACTAGTATAATTGTAATTTAAAATTTGTCTTGGATTGTTTCATATGCTCACATATTGTCAGACATATATTTCTGAGCTCTTCAGACACTATAAAATATAAATTATTTTATCACATTTGTAAAAACAGGTATAGTTGATATTAATATATTCATATTATAGTATGAACTATTGATTCTTGTCATTTTAATAAATAACTATTTCAGTTTACTTCATCTGAATAAATTTCTTACAACTTAATAAAAGATTATTCTTTTTAGGAATGGGGGAAGGATATGATTGCAAAAATTGAATATTAGTCTTTAGCAGAAAAGAAAGACTCCCTTCTCAGAGTTCTGTATTTATTAGCACAGGGAAATTATAATGTATTTAACATTATATAATAGTCACTAGATATTTATCAAATGACACTTATAATATCAGATGACAAATTATATTTTATATATGGTGACAGAACTTTGACCTTTTTTCAAAATGTTTTGGTAGTTTCTACATTCCTGGAAGCTCATGTCTAGCCAGATTCCATAAAACTCTTGGCTCCATACAACAAATATATTGAAAATCATAATAAAAATGTTGGTAAGTAGGTTTTTAGTTTTGATCAACCTAAAGCATAAAATTTCTAGAAAACAACCTTTGTAAATAGAGTAACACAAAGATATATTTATATATGGATAGATATAGATACACACATATGTATATTTTCTTCATATATATAATATACATACATATATGAAGAAAAATTTCAGGACTATTTTAGATCATTTCAAAGCTAATATCAGTGTCATCTTTTAGAACTGGAAAGTCTCAGAGTTCCAACTCTATAATTTATAAACTAGATAACAATATGAAATTATTTTCTGATCATTTTCAACTGAGCTATTTAACACACTTGGAAAAGGTTACTTATACACAGGTAATAATAACATTATCAGCTTGCTGTTAATCAATGAAACAAAGTTGTCTTTGAGTTTCAATGGTAAACAAAAACTGACCAGTACTAAAACTTGTATACAATTGTAATGACATGGGTAAAACACTTGATTGTCTGGGTTTACACATAATTTGACATGATTCCTACTAATTGCAATGTGATGCATATGCCAGTCTCATTTGAAAATAATTGTATAAAGAATAATGAAACAATCTAATATAAACAAAGAACAAGTTCCAACATCTTTATATGATTAAAATTGAGAATCTCAACATGGCTGTATAAAATACTGAGAGCTATATCAGACTTAAATATACCACAGGTCCTGGCTATTAAAGGGATTCTGATGAGTCTGATTCCACGGACAAGTAATAGATTTACATTGTAAACTCTCATTCAGTAGTATTTTGGAACTCAATCTCTCCTGAACTATCAGTTCTCTACCTCTTCCTTATAGAATTGATATCCATACTATTTTGTTTTTTTATGCAAAGTATTACACTGATAACCCTGTTTTGCTCTTCTGTTTCCTAATTTAGACTCTTTATCCAAAGTATCATTGCATTCCATCACCCATTAGGTCTTACTTTATATCCCACCACACTAGACCAGAACTTTTGTTACATAAAGTGCAGATAATGCAAAGATATTTCTAAAGGAGTGTTTTAAATTCTCCTTGAAAGCAGTAATGTCAGATAATTTTTCTTATATTTTTGCTTTTAGTCTCCTTGTTTTCTAACATTTTTGCTGAAGAATAGTGCACGATATTGTGTCTCCTTTAATCTCTGCCTTCAGATTGCCTAGGTTAACAGACTGACTCCTTTCCCTTTTGACTATGAATTTAACAAGTTGTTTTAAGATCTTATGACTGTAAAACATATAGAATAATAGTACCTTATACTGTGAATATTAAATGAATTCATATATATGACATCCTTAGCACTAAACATATGCTAGCCTTTTGAATGTAATGCAGGTTTTGTTGTGTCTTATGCTTATTAAGAAACCATATCAACTACTATAGCCTATCACATTAATCTACCTGATGTTCAAAGCTTCCTAAATATTATCACATGTTTTTTAATCTCTCTTATTAAATCCATATTTTTGACACAATATCTGTATTCTTCTGTCCCTCTTCCTAGCATTTAGTTGCATTTCCACAACTTTTCCCTATAATTAGTCCTCTGACACCATCACTGCAGCCATTTTTGGGCTGCCCAAATTCTATACTTCAAAAACCACCTTTTTCTTGAAAGCACTGACTATTCTGAGAGATTTATTTCTTCTAAGATTTTCTTTTCTATATTATAGCATAAATGCCAGAAATCAATTCTAGAGTCTGTTTTCTATATTTTTAGGATTTGCTTCAAATAAATCTCACACCTAAGATGAAATCTACTTTTCTCCATCATTATACAAAAGTAAATTTGAATATCTCAAAATTCTTAGTTTCTTATGCTTAAGTATTATGAACTTAGATGCAAATAAATATTAAATAGTTAAAAGATATTAGAACCTCACATGCATCTAAAGGGTCTATATGTATAAGTACTATTAATTTAAAAAAACCAAATGGTAATATTCAGTTACTTATCATCAATTATATTTCAGAAGAAAGAATCATGATCTAAAATTCTATATATTGGGAGATTATTATAACGTTTCCCTTAAAGAGATTTAAAAAAAAAAAATTATAGCTATTTGGCACAGATGCTGGTCCAGTTCTCTTTCTACCAGAGATACAAAGGGGAGCACAGGAAAGGCACTGCTGGAGCAATCCCATCTTAGACTGCTTAGTGAACTCCATCTTGCCATCATCTGTCTCTCTCTGCTGTCCTACTTAATCAGGAAAACTGGTTATTTAGGAGCAAGGGGATAATTTTTTTTTTTTTTTCAGTTTATCACATGGGGCTAAAAATCTCAATCTTTTAGCAACAGAAAAAAACTGAAATGAATGATTTATAATTGAGCAAATTTAGCATGTAAGTATATAACTACTACCACCAATATACCCTTTTGTCCTATCTTTTAGAGCAAGACAATAGCTATAATAGTATAGTGAGATTATTTCTTTTAACTGAATGTTTTTAGCTTAAGCAATAAACAGCAGAAAAAATTCTCATGAGTATATTTAAAATTAATTCTTTGTAACAGTCAATTAAGTCAATGCTTCAGTGAAATAAAATAGTATTAATTTCTATTCCTAGTAAGACTATGATGTCAAATGTGGATGATTGGATGGGAGAGATAAAGGTCTTGAGAGTAACAGAAATTGATGTCTGATTTGATAGGACTAACGTATTTTATGATTCCATTCTTGTTCTCCCTTTTTATTAATCCTTTGTTTAGGCCACTGACTGACAATTTATCTAGATGGAGAGCTGAGGCCAGAACTCAATTATCTTTCATTGGGTCAGGATTATATTTGAAAAGTAGCATACATGGTTTCAGGCAGGGTATACACTCTCAAGTTCACAATAGTCCCAGTTATTGATTGCATTTTGCATTTGGCAGCTTCGCTTAAACAAACAAACAAAAAACCCTGTAAGACTTCTCTTCAAAGCCATAGGAATTTGCTTTTCCTTAAGACCTCAGCATTCTGCTCCCACTTATTCTAGTATTGCTCTTACCAATGACAGCTGGTGAGTGAAAAATAGATTAGAAGAAACTAGACTGTGGAGATAAACTCTACTTTGCTGTGCAAACCAGTCTATTGAATCATACTTTCATTTTAATTAAGACTATAGACACATTGTTGCATACATACTAGGGTATGCTCAACATAATACTTCTAAGAGTATTTTCTAGGATTCAAACATAATATTTCATGAATAGAAAATATTTATAAGGACCATATATTTCTGCAAATGTTATTTTACGTGATCTATGTAAACACATTATTTTATATGCTATATATAGACATAAAGAAAAGCAATTTACCAAACTTTTTTTTACCAGTTTTACCAGACTCCTGCTTCAATATTAAGTAAAATCATGTTTAAGTCTGTATAATTACACACCATACACATATATACATATGATTTTGATTTTTTTATATTAACCAAAATTGCAAATACTTTCATAATGTAACTTCACAAATACAAATTATACTTATTTCATATTCAAAAGCATATCAACATACTCTTTGGACTGATCAAAAGCAATTATTTCTACTAACCTGAATACCTATGAATAGCTTTTTATCAGACTTTTGATATAGTTATTTAATTATAGTTAACAGCTTGGTTAGTTATATATTTATCAAGAGATAACTTTCATTAGTTATAGTTTATTTATATATTTATAATAATACAGTCATGTTAAATACATACTATACCACTTTTCTATTGCATAGAGTTCATGTTGAAGACTGAAAATTGCCATTTATGTAGTGTAAATAAGGCATTCAAAAAAAAGGGCAGAAGATATAACAGAATAATAAACAACCTTTAGATTACTTGTACCTTTTTAATCGTCTTCTCAATAAGCATGTCTCCAACTGGCATGAGAATGCCTCCAAACACAGCCAGGACTGCACCAATGACAGCACCAGCAATAAGACCGCAGTTTCTGTCACAGCCCATTTTCCTTGTCCAGGGGGAAATGAAGGTTCAGCAGCAGCTTCTTTCAAACTCTCAGGTCTGATTCAAGTGCTTTCTAAGAGGTCTGGTTAGAGATCATAAAACAGAAGCTTAAATATCAGTACAAAAAGATCAAAGTACAAAGAAAATACATACATATTTGCACAGGTCATTTCACCAGTTATAAATAAACAGGTACTTTTTATTTTATTAAAAAGACTTCCTAGATATTCCTCTTTCTTTTAACTACTTACCAATGATAAAAATATTGTCATACAGAGGAATTTAATTAAATTTTTCTTTTTAATTTTCTTCCTATGGATAATTAACATATTGAAATCTTATCTGAGCAGAACATGCTTACTGTACTCTCACCCTCATGCACCTCCTCCCTCACCCCAGGACACTTCCTTACATCTTCACCCTGTATGTAAGTTCTCTACCCAAACACAGTCATGCATACTAGTCACAGAGTTCTGCGAATGAAGTGTGGCTGGGCTGATTTCTTCTCTATGCAAATGTCAAGCAAGATATTTTTCTTTTTCTTTTCTATACCTTATTCACAAACAGCAAAATATGAATTTGATGAGTCTCAGAACAAATCAATTCTTCTCATCATTTGTAAGCTATCTGTTAAAACAAAAAAAAAGAGCATGGGTAAATTGGGAAAATACATTGTCAGATAATTAATACTAGGATACTCTCTAATGTCCTCCCATTATAATTATTATTTAAAGAAAATTTCATTTTTATGAATATGAAGTTCATGTTTGAACTGTTTCTTCTGAATGGAGTTTTAATCCTTTGGTGCTTTTCGTTACCTGTGTCTTTATGCCAGGGACACTTAACACTGTTAATTTCGATACAACAAACTCATTTACAGTGAGGTCCTGGTGGTTAACCTTGAAGAGTCATTGATGTCACATATTCTTCCCAATGTAAAAGAAAAATATACATAACTAATTAAGTGAATTAGTTTTCCTGAGGCATTTCATGTCTTGCTGATCAAGTAGGGTTGGCTTATTACTAATTTCTTGGGGGTGGAGTGTGAAGGATAGCTTTACCTGGTCTCATAAATCAGGTAGTTTACCACTTCCTATGCTTTGGCCATGGTTGTCATAATGCAGTGGAACAAGTTAAAGTTCCTAATGAGGACTGAATTATTATTAAGTAGATTTTCCTCTGTAAGTACAATTGTATACTTTAAGAACTTTAAACTGTTCTTGAAACATAAACTTTTAAACAACTGTGTAATTACTAAGTAGAGACTATCATCCTGGTGTTCTGTATCCTGTGAATAAATAATCATATTCAGAGTAGCTTATTAAGTAAGATTTTACTGAATTCCCATCCCACAACTCTCATTTGCAAGGTATTTCTAAGATAGCCACCAGAATGCAGCAATCCGATATTCACAGGAGAACCCTGGGGCGGGAGGAGGTGGCTAGCAAGTGTTCTTAGCACAGCCTTCTCTAAAGCTGAACACTTGTTACCAGGAATTCTATGGACCCTGAGCCTAGACATATCAGTGATGGACAGATCGAGATACTGCCTGGACTCTGTCGACTTTGAACTTCAAACTGCAGTGAGGTAGTGCACATTTCACTGTTGTTGAGTCAAGTTCATCAGAAAATAAAAGCGTTAAGCAGTTTATTCTGTTAATTCATGTAGTTAGAGAGTTTTTAGTTTAACACTAATCTGGATGATTTATAAGCAAAGTTGTTTTTTTTTTTGATGAGAGACAGAGGAGTGGGGGAGAGATTGAGTTCAACTTTTGCGAATTTCAACTGATGGATTTCACTTTGATTATAGTGAGTTAACATTTGTTACCTTTCCAACATTTTTTCCTTAAGAATAAGCAAGGTTTGACATTACTTGAGTTTCCTGATTATCGTTAAGTATCTTGATATCATGAGTAATTAAGTATTCCTATTGTAATCATACTTTAACCTCATGTTGAATGCTGCAAAATGATAATTAGCTTTATTCACCTGGGGCAAAGGAGGGAAAAGCACATTATGTAAGACACACTGAGTACATAAAAGTTTAAATTCCACAGCACATGCTATTCAATAGTTTTTCCACTCACGTTTATCTTTAGAGAAAAAGTAGTTTATCCTCATTTTTTCTCAAATTTAGTCATTTAGAACATGTGACATTTATGTCTTGCACACGTTTTCATAACACAGCTCTTTATATATTAAAATAGGTACTTTTAGATCATTGAAATATTGAATTTAATATTTTATTATTTATCCTTCAATAAGCTATAAAAAGATAATAATTTATTCATTGCATAAAGTACTTAAATTTAAAAAATAAAGTATAATCACAGGTACAAGAAAGTAAATTATTGATTCTTGTATAAAGAAGGAAGAAAAAATAAAAAGGCATGTTTTTAAGATAGCACAATTCATACATCTTTCTTGATTTTATAGAAAGATCACCTGTATCCTACTGATATTTAAATTATAAATTCTGTTCCTTTGTAGCATTTGTAAGTGTATTTATTCCTTTGGGCTAACTCTGAGAAAAGGATAGAATATTTTCATCTCCCCTCCCCCTCTTTTTTTTTTTGGCTGTCAAATCAATATGTATTTCCAGAGTGAACTTTTGAGCATTATGTCCTTTTATTACATTGGAAAACTGAGAAACTGGACATTATACAAAGCCTGCAGTAAGCTAAATCAGAAGCCTCTCCAATAGCTAGGTCACTACATAAGAGAAATTATTCCCACGTGTGGCTAAATCTGTATTTCCTGGGAAAATCCATCCAGAAAAGGCATAGATCAGAGATAGAATGTCCTGGGAGGTGAATTATAAAACTTGAATAAGTTTCAGATTACATGAGTACTTGTACCATAAATGAATGCTGGGACCTGGATGATATTTTCTTACAAGTATCTAAAATTTCCTATTCTGTCTATGAGTCTTCTTTCCACTTTTACTTAGAATACAGAACTGTAACCACATACCCCCTTTTCTACTGTACATACACTGTTATTTTGGGTTACATAGTTTTCCTCATTATTAAATACAATATTTGCCCATAAAACCCAATTTCTGGAGTTTGGAGGGATGGATAATTAAACAAAAGTTTGATTATAAGCGATAAAAGAAAAATTTCTAAATACGTTCATTTTCACTCTTACCCTATACCATATCTATGTATGCATATAAAACTATGGTATTCTAGATATTGATAAGATTAATATTCAAATTCAAGCTGATTGAAATGGGTACAAGTCAATCATTTAATTCCGGTTATACTTCATGTGTAAACAGCAGATCATTAGGTCAGTACTTTATAAATCTGGATATTAAATTCTCCTTTCAAATTAAATCTTGCATGTAATCCCACTATAGAGAGTTAAAAGTTATTCTGGCAAAAGGGGTCAAGAACTGTGGCTTTGTCTCCTTCCAGTCACAGGTCACTTTTGCTCTGAGTCTTCCACATGGAAGGACTCCACAGAAGCATTTTTAATAACTTGATTAGGAAATCTCCAACATCTTTTCTCATTGAACAACCATAATCCTTTGGCTTATTTATATGTGCATTTCCAGCCTATCACAAGATATAGAGATAAAATATATAATAAAACATTGTGGATATCATAATATAAAACAATAATACTTAATGTTTTCAAAAATTATAATTTAAAACTTGTTTTGGTGACTGCTCATAAAATTAAAGCATTAAGGTCATTGACTTCCTATATAATAAGAGCAATTCTTCTAGAAATTAGGATATTTTTGTAGGCTTATGAGTCAGTATATACTATTTGAAATGCTTCTCAGAGAGTCATATAGTTTAAATATAATTATCTAGAGTCATTCTTGATCTTTTAATCCTAGATAGGAAAGCTGTTCTGATTTTTCCACCCCAGATTCTACTACTGACAGTAAAATGATATCATATTTACAATAGTTGTGTGTCCGACTTTAAAGTCAGGTAGTTTAAATTCAGTTCTAGACCTCAATACTATAGTATCTTTGTGGTTCGGTGTTCTCTTAAATGAGTATATTATATAACAAGTAATTTTCAAGAGTTAAAATTAAATGAGAATATGTAAAAGTTCCCATCATAACAAATATTGTTATTTTCTAATGATATTATGAAACGTTTCTGAACAAACGTAACAGCAAAATGTTATTTCATATTAGCCAAGTAAAATGTAATTGGAAAAAAAGCTACTAAGTAATTATAGTTTGCATAAATATTACTTATAAAACACTTAGATTATAATGAAATATGAGACATGTTATTCTTCATTTATATATATGTATAATATATATGAATTTAGAGAAGCATGCAATGGAAAGGCAACTTCTAGCTTAGAACAATGCCACTTAAAACATTCAGCTATGACTTGGGTCTGTGAACTAAAACACTTTGAGATTAAATTAGATAAATGTTACAGAATTACTTCCTTTAGGAAAAAATTCAAAGGATTCAAACTTGTTTAAGCAAACATGGGCAAAACTTTTCATAAAAAGTAACAATAGACACTCTATTTACAAGGTTAATTCAAAAATTTTCAGAACACTTGGTCCAAGTACCTTTCCAACTGTAATTATGATACTCTTCTCAGAGTATACTCTGATTATTGTATATTTATTGTTCTGATTTAAATATTATTCTGGTAAATGTAAATATTAATATATATTTTTATCAATAAAATTCACTCAATATTATATCTCTACAGAAAAATATTTACAATGTCATTTTAATTTTTTGTGAATATTAAAAGCATTTTTTTAGATTCAAGATACATTAGTAACTTAAAATCATGTAGGAAAGGACTGAAAAGTACATACAAATTTTTTTTAAAACATTTCAATATATTGCTTAATAATTTCAGAAGCTGCAATTTACTCTAGAGAATTTATGCCATTCATAGTTATATATGAATTCACTTACTACAATTCAACTGAACTTTAAATTTCTCCAGAATGATTTATCTATCACCTTTCATAGAAATAATTTTATAATTTAAGAAAATATTTTTTGATATGTGAAATAAGCTTTCTAAATAGCCCAAATCATTAATTTGGTTTATTTTATTCTGCTATCAAATTTTATATAATTTATACTAATTAATTTAATCTAGGATCACTATTTGAACTATATTTGCCACTGCTAGTATCAATTACAATATTCCATGTTCATTTAAAAAGTGCATAATGAGAACTTATCCGAAAGTTGCATTTAACCATGTAGACAAACCTGTTTCAGTATGAGTTGTGCAATTTAGATAGAAAATTAGATAAACTAATGACTCTGTAGTAACTAGTTAACAATTGGATACTTAAGAGCATGTTGACAGTGGCAAATCATAACAACTGATTCCACTGTATTAATTTCCATTTCTGACAATCTTCATTCACAATTCAAATTAAAATCATGTATAAATAACAAGTATACAATAAAAGTTTTACAGTAAATTATATTATACATTTTAATATTAAAAATAAATGCTTATATAATAAAAATAAGATGTTAAACACCAAGAAGTGAAATGTCATTGACCACTGTACAAGGTTTTAATATTTTTAAAGCATAAAATTGAAGACTGATTACTTAGAAAACAACACAAAACTTATTCTATATAAATCTAATGGCTAAGAAAATGGGTACTACTTTTTGTTGTTAAAATAAAATTTCTTAGGAGTGTTTTTTATACATATTTATGTATACACACACACACACACACACACACACACACACATATATATATAGTCATCATCTATTATTTAGGGAGGTAGAAAATCACCCCTTGGTCATTTTTAATTTAAAAAAGCAAATCATATGACTTACCTTTAAAAAGCCTAAAAAGGATTTTCCAAACAAATACTCCAACATTTGAACACACAGTTCTCAGCAGGACCAATGTATTCTGCAGAAAAACCCTACACCGAAATCTTCATTACATAAAGTGTGTGAGTTTAAATATGCTTTAAAAAAAAAAAAACAAAACTTCCTCAGATCTTAGTGAGTGGCTAGTTGCCAGAGGAATTTTGAAAAAGGGAAGAAATCCACACATATCCACACATATCTCACTACTGGCTTGGCTCAGAGGGTCTACTTTTCTGGTCTGGTGAGGACCCATTATCTACATCTGACATATTCAGCAATTTTTTTTTTTTTTTTTTTTTTTGGCCATTTTCCCATCCAAGTAAGTCAGAGGCCAGAGAGAAAAAAAGGAACTAACTTAGTGAGCTGCTTCTAATATGTTCTAGTTTACTACACAATCAGTATTCCAGATGATGAAATGAGCCTGGTGATGAGAAGTATAAATTAAGGGGAATTATCAGTTCCTATCATAATTTAGCTGGCATAACTTATTTCATGAAGTTTAAAATTTAATTTTCTTAACAGCATTAATCTGAAGTGCAGTGTTTTGAGATTAATAATTTTAAAAATAACTGGATACTGCCAATCAACAAAGATGACAAACAGACTTACAAAAAGGAAATAACCTATTGTTCCAACTGGAAGTTCTTAACTATTTATCATTTTCTTTTGCTTTTACAGACATCAGATGAAAACACCAAATTAAATTTCTCTAAACGTTCTGCTGCCAAAATAAAACAAATAAATAACATTTAAATAGAATTTCTATTTAAGAGGAACTTTTAATATAAAAATGAATCCATATATATATATATGTTACTTTAAAATAAAGTCATCATTTTCAAAGCTAATTAAAATAGAAGTCCTTGAACTTGAGGAAAGACCCTCAATATTGATTCAATTTTTTAAAAAGAGATTCTTAAAATCATTCAAGCAATATCAAATCTTTAGAAGTTTAAAATGTCATCTCTCAGGCATGCTGGATTAATGCCTCCCAGCCAACCTTGAAATAAAAGCCCCTAACTATAACAGGCAGCAATATATTTAGCTCATTAGATCATCTTTAAATGAGTCCTTTTCAATGGATTGCTCGTACTGTCTCTTCTGGGCAGTGTGAATACTTTAATTTATTAGCAGTATGACAGAAGTGGAATTATACCAATGCTTTTTTTTTATCCCCCCACAACATTGCTTTATTTTTCCAGAGTTTATCTTCTAACATTTATTTAAATGTAATAAATTATAAAATATTTTAGGCATATTGGGATTTTTGTTTCCAAACCAAAGATCACTTAATTTGGATAAAGTAGAAATTATTTTAGGATATTTCATTATATTTATGCTTTTCATTTTAAAAAAATAACTTATAGACATTTCCAATAAATTTAAAAGATTCCTTCATAAAAGCAAACTTTTATCTTTGTTTAAAAGATAAAATGTATCATTAAAAATGTATACAAATGTATACAAAATGTATACAAAATGTATACAAAAACTAATTTCATGAGCATTTTAAAATGTATTTTATTTTATTTGTGTTTTATTTTCAATCTTCCCACATTCTCTCTGTCTCTCTGTCTCTGTCTCTATCTCTGTCTCTCTCTCTCTCTGTCTCTCTCTCTCTCTCTCACACACACACACACACACACACACACACACACACACACACACCCACCTCCTGTTATGACAATTCAGGAAAGTTCAATACAGGAACTCATGGGACCTATTTTCAAGAGCATATTTTAAACATATTTAAAGGATTGTTAAGTTATAATGAAATTATGAATACTACTAAAAAAGATACTCTAGAAAAAAATACATATAAAACAGATGCCTAAGTTGACACTGCACTTGAAACACTATTTAATCAATAGTCTAATACTATCCAAATCTTCTATGGAGAAAAAAAAAAAGTCAATCCTTATGAGCAATCCAAAAAATCAAATTTACATTCCCAGGGGCAGTTTTTAAGTGTTTAATCCCACAGACAACAGCCTCCTTAGCACATCAAACCTGGAAGCCCATGACTGAATAAAATCTGCAAATAAGTATTTAGAATTTGTACAAAATATATACCTTAAACAAAGCTGAAAAAGACTGAACTAATTTCAGAGTGAAAAATAAGATTTCATTTCAATAAACATTATATACCCACAAGAGTTTGAAAGACTGTGTTCAAATTACTGACATCAGCTTAGGTACAGTTTTAGGGGGACTATTATTTTGTGAGAAACCCCACAGCATTTGAAATCAGACAGACATAAGTGAATCCTCAAGCTACCAGGGACTCCTTCCATTGACTATGGATTAGGAGTCAATTTCTCTTATTTCTTTAATAAAAAGAAATGGATAAAAACTAAATAAGAGGGCTATAACGAAGAATTAAAAGAGGTACCTTTTGTGTAATACTAGTTTGACAGTAGCCTGATAATTAGGAATTTGTGACCCTTTCCCTCCGGACCCTGCTTCTTGTCTCCCTTCTCTGTTTTGTGTTGGGCAAATCACATATCAACAAATATACAATTGATTCATATTTTTATTCTGCTCAAATGTCTGCTCTGCGAGGAGGGGATTACTTGCTTGTTTAATGACCACTGGATCCCCAGAACAAAGACCAGAATCAGTGCTGGTAACTGACTGAATACACACAATGATGATCATAATCACGATATTTTGAAAGAGTAGGAATAGCTAGAAATCAGGAGCTCTTAATGCTGCTTTTTCTCTCATATATAATCAATGGTTTGATTGGAATGAAGAATATCTACCATGAAAATGAATTAACTGGTCTTATGTTTGAATTTGGAATACTTCCTAAATGTATGATCTCTTGCTAACTGCTTTACCTCTCAGTGTGAAAATATCTCCCAATCTCAGAATTGTTGCAAAGATTGAGAATGATAATATGAAGGACTTAGCAAATAGTCTAATTATAGTATTTAATAAATAATTGCTATGGTGACTATTGAAAAAAATATTTTTAGGGAATTTATTAGAGCAACATGGATAAGAAAGAAATATAGAAAATTATAGAAAGGTACAAAGCAAAAACCCTATTTCAACCTCCATTTATATTTCTTAAAAATAACCAATGTTAGGTATATAGTTCTCCCCACAACTTGATGAATTTTAAATAGATGGACATGTATATGGAAAATTCATATGCTAATTTATATGTTCTGAAACTTGAATTCTATCATATTATGTGCCTGTAGACATTCTATTATGTTTAATTCTTTTTCCATTATTAAAAATGTTTCATAGTAATTCGTATTACTTTTATATGACTAGTCTCTCAAGTAATATACATTTTTACTGTTTCTTGTTCTTAGTCTTATAAAAATTATATTAAAAATTACATATAGTTTTATTTACCTGTGCTAGGATACCAGCAAACAGTAAAAAACAAGACATCTGTATCAAAAGTATGCACTATGTTTATGGTATGGAAAATATTTCAAAATTTTTATACATATATGTATACAATGCATGAGAATGCATGTCTCCATACAGCACACATACTGGTTTACACTGAACTAAGAAGTATTTCTTTTAGCCACTAAGTGAAGTTTAACCCATTTTTGTATGTATATTAGCCATTTACATTTTAAAACATTTGTATTAATATACTTGTTCATCTTTTTCTATGAAGTGTTTTTTTTATTAATTAGTAGTTGATCTGATATTTGATCATTTCTAAATTTTAATTTTTAAATTTTTATTCTACTTTTAATTACAGAAATTTAAAATTTTATACCATTAATTACTGGTATAAATACTTTTAATTATTTTGTGATGATTTGAAAGGCTTCTATTTTAAGAATAGTAAAAATAGTAAAACTTTTTTTTAGTATTTTTATGATTTAAAAATTATTTATAACTGCATTTTTAGGTAAGCCGATTCATGGAATTTTAACACATGAAGTAAAAGAGAAATATTAAAGTAAGTTGGTAATATATATATATTGCAATGTACTTGAGAAGTATATTAATAAATGTTTTATAAGTGTTCTAGAAGAGGGATCATGTGACCCAAAATCTGAAAACAGCATTATTAATAATGGGATTTGTGAACTGTACAAGACAGTCATTTTATTTCTGATATCTTGTCATGCAGGATAATTACAGAGTACATCTATCTCCTCAAATTAAAAAACAAATGAGACGATGGATTTAAATTTTAAAATATAAAAATATGCAGCTTTTATAGGTAGATAAAATTTTTAAGTGATGAATATTTACAATTTAGTGAATGAAAATCATTTCAGATTAACATACATTGTGATTCTTTGTTGTATGGGTAAACAAAGACATATATGACAGTGATGATGATACAATGACAGAATTAACACATATTGGGTACTAACTACCATCCAGGGGTCCACCAAGTCTTTCAAGTGTTACCTCCTTGGCATACAATAGCTATTAGGTGTTTTAGACAACTAGTTGAGGTCACATAGCTAATATGTGTCAAAATAAGTATGTCAGATGGACTGCTGAAGAGGCTATATTCTTTTCTAAAAAATGTTCTTGATCAGTATATAATTTATGTATTCTTTTCAACACATTTATATAAACCAAATCATCATCTGAACTAGTCTAAATAATGGTACCTACATACAACAAATAAGGAAAAGAGTGAACATATTTTTAGTGTCAATTAACAGAATTATTTTGAGATTAAATATACAAAAATCAATTCTAAGGACCTATTCACATGCAGGAATTAAAAATATATGTATATAAGTAAAAAAGAGAATATTAAATACAAAAGACATATAGCATAATGCAATGCCAGTGAATGCATGAGAAACTAAAATGAAGTTTCCTCATATCACTTTTAGAAGAAATTTTCAAGAACATTAGTAAAGATAAAATGTAATTTATCAGAGTAGTTAAAGTTTAGAAATAAACAATGTGGTCTGATAAACACAGCAGGAAAACAAACACACTCCATTTAAAACGCAAGGTGAACTTACCCACATGTTTAACAGAAACCCTGGTAGGAGTAGCATGTAAGAGAGCAGTTCTCTATATGTGGATAGCTCTCTTGTGGGCAGGACCATATAAAATGTAAATATCATAGGCTATCTAAAATTGTTGTTAGATTTTCTAAATCTAAGTCTTTAATAGTTTGCAGAGGTAACAACACTAAGGAAAGGGGGGAAAGTCAATATATAAGTTATACTAAGAAACATAAGGCAATGTTATGATCAGCATAGTTGTCAGGGTAATTTGTTCAGAGAGTAGATAGGAAATTAGGGGGAAACCAGAAAATATCAGTTTGTTTATTTTGTATGCACATACACAATATAGGTAGGTATATTTATATGTATATACATATATATATTTCTAGGAGCAAATATGGATTATTTAAAATGCTTTCTTTATACCACATTTTCATGAGTATATTATAAAATCATAAACATGATTAGGATTCAGGCAATAAAAAATAGCAGTTAATTTTTATATAATACATTAGAAAGATATCATATAAATTCAAAATGATCCTAAAATATCAATACCCTGCAGCTTTCCTGCGTATGTCTCAGTGATAAGGTAACACTAGTCTGAATGAAAGAAACTTGTTTGAGATTAGAGTAAAACCTTCCCTTTGGAATCTCCTTACCTAAGTTTTGAATAATACAGAAGTTTGACTTACCTATTAAATTTTGTTTTATCCCTGATACTTTAGTAATAGCATTAAACCTTGATTCACATTATGGGAAAATGACAATAAACTTGACAAAGCAATTTACCTTGTGGTTAAGTAGAAAGCTGTCCTTCCTTCTAAGTACAAGTTAGGTTTAGTAGCATAGCCCTGTCTTTTATAAGAGTCTGTCAGCCTCATTGTTCTTCAACAAGTAACCAAGGACCCAAAGCATGTTTATTGTGACTTTCCCATTCAGATTACTGATTGTCACTCTTTTCTTTTGTTCTAGAGTGTTTCTTAACTAAACAATAATCAGCTGAGTCTGAATGGCTGTGGAATGTCACTTAAATGACTATGAGTCCTGCTCAATTAGGGCATCTGTCCTCAAAGATTGCCAGGACACACTGCTTTCCTGGCTTCTGTGGTACCAGGTCTCTCACTTGTGGTCTTTAGATAACCGGACTATCCTACTCCACAATGACTCCAATTCGGGTAAAGAATTGAAAGTGAATTGAAACACCTTTGTTGTCTACATTTCAGTGTATCTGTAATACTCCTTTGTTAACACAGTGCTTTCAAGTTTAGAAGGAATACACTGACAATATCATTCTTTTCCCAAGCTGCACGTACAAGACGTGAAGCAGCATCATCCTTGTATTTCAAAGACTAAAAACATTTTCTGGACTTAATCCAAAATTTTCACTAGACCTGTTTTTCCTCTCATTTTCTACAATTCCTCAAGGGGAAATTGGGTAATCACGCTACACTGGAGGAAAGAGGACTACAGTGAATAAAATGTGAACTTGAAATAAGTCGAAACATGAAAACACACCATTCATGCAACTTGAAATTTTTAAATCAACTATTTCCCATCTTATAAAGAAGCGGGTCCCAAAATACTATTATTACAATAAACTTCAGTGTAGACTTCTCTCACCATCTTCTCTATTTTAATTTTTCCTCCATTTCTCCCTTGGTTAGCCTATATTTATCTGTCCTTGCAATTTTTATTTGACTATTGACACCTCATTTGTATCTAATATTCTTTAAAAATGATACATGATTTTAGGAAGGTAAATTTAAAATTGCATTTGTATTAACCTATGGCAACTACACCACAAACACACAGCTATCCCTAAATTAGCAGAAACTATGAGACAGTTATTTCACTTTAAGAGGCATTCAGCCTCCAATGCCAGTTTCATACATGAGAATGGGTTTCTAAGTATTATCCAAAAGTGTTTTAGTTAAACTGAACTTTATTCTGCCATGTATTGGTTAAACTTATTATTTAGCATTCTATGTAATAGAAACTACTTAAATTCTTCAAACAATAAACTCTAAACATAAAGATTAAATTACATTCGTGTAACACATTTCAATTGACAAAACAATCTTTAAGGGATACCTCAATATTTTTAAGAAATTTCCAAAAGAAAAAGAAATAGTAACACTTCTTTTAATAACTTAACATCCTTAGATTCTTAATGCATTCTGTGTATTGAGGAACATCTTGTGTTCCAGAAGCCTTCATGGATGACTTCACATCTAGGTACCTAGATACTTTTTAATACCAAGTTCAGAAGGAAAGCTGCCTCTATATTTTAACTGATAAATATATATTACATGGTACTGTCTCTGAAAATGTTAATATTCTGTTTAATATTTTCCTTTAATTAAATGGGCAGGTATTATAAGAACATACATTTTCCCTCAGTAATCACACTAGCTATGATCCTTTTTTGCTACATTGCTGTGTGTTTATATTCCAGTATTGTCTCTCCCCACTTCCATCCTTTGTGTCTAAGGATAAGAAAACGGTGTTTTCACATTTCTGGGAGCAATCTTATAACCTCAAGGAAAGTTAATCTGGGTCAAAATATATACCCGAATAAAGGAAAGAGCAGAGAAGTTTAAGAAGCACAAGTCAGCAGATTGGTCAAATTGTGCTGAAAGGAGTTTTCTATAATGTGGCAAAAAACAAACAAACAAAACCAACCCCATATTGGTTCATATAGTTTGAAAGTACCTAAATTGACACCCTGATAGTTTATGTAAAGTGTACTAATTAGATAACATGTATTTTAAAAACTGAAATATCTAACCAAAGTTCTAGCCTATTAAGTGTGGTCAAAAAACATGACTTCACTAGTAGACTTCTTAAAAGAAAGAAAGAGAAAAAATCATTGCAATATGGCTTTCTAAATTATAGGCAGCAAACACAGATATTAATATAATACAAAGCACAATAAAACACTATATTTTATCTAACTATATGTCTTCAGGATACTTCAGTGCCCACTCAGAGAAAGTGTTATAAACAAAGCTCAATTCATTAGGCATTTGTACATTCATGAGTGCAAAGGATAGGTGACATGAACTTGATATAGTGTATTCACTCACAACTGTAGTGTTTACTATTATATCCTAAAAATTTTAAAAACAGTGCCTGACACAGAAGAGGTGATCAACTATTCATTGAAGAGATATTGAAAACAAAGACACTATAGGTATCACCCCACAGATTAAAAGGAGACATCAGTAGCCCACAGACATATGATTAACTAATTTGCAATAGGTGTCAAGAACCTTAAAGAGAAAGTCTATTTAATAAATGGTATTGGAAAAACTAATCAACTACATGAATGAAACCAGATCCTGTGTTTACCATACAAAATAAGTAATAAAAATGGATTACATATCTGAATGTAACATCTGAAACCATAAAATACACACAGGAAAACTATCTAGATGATAAGGTCTGGACATTGACTTTAGACGTTATCTTTGGTCTTTGACTCCAACGGCAAGTAAAACAAAAGTAAAAGCAAACAAATGGGATGACATCAAACAAAAAACTTTGTCATAGCAAAAGGACCACCTCCAAAACAGCCTACTGAATGGGAAATATTTGCAAACCATACCTCTAACAAGGGTTAAAATCCAAAACATAGTAAAAAAAAAAAACTCATTCAACTTAATAAAAAGTCAAAAGACCAACTAAGCAATGGGCAGAGGATTTAAATAGACATTTCACTAAAGAAGACATATAAATGGACAACAGGCAGATGAAAAGGTTCTTATCTGTAGAGAAATGCAGATAAAAAACCACAATGAGATATCATTAACTGTTCAAATATCTATTATCAAAAACTAGAAACAAGCGTTTGTGAGGATATTGAGAAAAGGGAATCCACACACACTGTTGGTGGGAATGTATATTGGTGCAGCCACTATGGAAAACAGTATGGATATCTCTCAAAAATTAATAATAGAAATACCATGTATGTGAAGAGGTGTTCCAGCTATTCCACTTCAGAGTATACATCTGAAGGATATAAACACACTAATTAAAAAATATATATGCAATATCATGTACACTGCATTGTTATTTATCACAGTAAGATACAAGATGCAACCTAAGTGACAACAACAGATGAATGGTTGAAGAGGTGATATATGTACGCAATGGAATACTACTCAGCTCTTTTTTTTAAGAGACTATCTTGACAGTTGTAGCAACATGAATGGAGTAGAGGGAATTAGATTTAGTGAGATGAATCAGAGCAAGGAAAACCAATGCATTATGAGTCACTCATTTGTATAAGATAAACAGAGCAGACAAAGAAAAACACACTTTGATTCTGACAACAAAATAGTAACTACCAGAGGGGAACAGGGGTAGGTCAAATGGACAAAGGTACATGTAGTATATAAAGATGTTAAGTATAAAGATGAATAGCTGAAAATTAAATTATAAACCATGGTACTTGAACTAAAAAAATGCATGGATATGTTAAATACTTTAATCAAAAATTTAAAAGGTACAGACAGTCTCTTTATTTTGCTAAATTGTCTGATATCAAATTTAAAAGGATTGGTTCTTTTTGATGTACATTTTTTTATTTAGTAGAAATGAAGCATGCAATGGAATAAGGAACAAATATAGTTTGCATTAAGCAAAATTAGAATGTATAAATAATCTGATTCATATTAGAATATATTTTATGAAGGGCTTTACTTTTTTTATTCCACAGATATTTATTAAATACAATACCAAAATGAATTACAGGATTCTACACAATAAGATTTTCCAACCATTTTAATGGTCTAATGGTCCAATTATGTTAATGTGTCTATAGCCAGAATATATGACTATATACACATTGACTAAAATTTTCGAAGCTATATTAAAATAATTAACCACACAAAAACTGTGATTAAATATTAAATCTGTATCATTTTTAAGCATTTATATTATTTTTTTTGTCCATTAAAATTCTTTCCTTATCTCCTGAATACTATACTCTCCTTTTTCACATACCAATTCACTGTCTACTTACTGATTCTGTGTGATCCTTTGCTAGTGGTTTGATCTCTTTGGGTTGTCTAGTGAATTTGTCCTGCACTACTCATTTATTTGGTTACAAAACAGTGGGCCCTTATCTGACTATAAAATGCACTTCTGTTGAGAATGCTCGTGTGATCTAGTCATTGGAGCCTTAAATAAGGACCCCTGGGAATTGACATTTCTGTTATGATGGCAGTTAATTCAAGAACAACTGTTCAGGTTCTGTCTTTGTACTTGTTTCCACCTGTGAGATTAGATGACTGATCATTAACATGGCCCTTGTCCAATTGAATTGACATACTAGAGGATTAAAATTGATCAATTCCAGAATTCTGCAGAAATAAATATAATATAAAGAAAACTGAAAATAACACCATATATGTTCACTGTCCCATGAAAACCTGAATCAGAGTGATTCCTATACTTTCAAGCCTTATTATATTGAACTCCTAAATATCAAAACAAAATGCATAAATGCCAAAACCCAAGAGAAAAGGACAATAAATAGAAACTTGTAGCTCTCTTGTCTCAGGAGAGGACTGCTAACTCTACCTCTGCTGTTGACTGTGATAAACATACACAAGTTGGAATCAATAGAGATAGGATAAATACGATTTCTACACATGTAGAGGTACAGAGAGAATTACAGTTAATTTATAACTTGGATGTGTAAAATAATTGAATGTAATACTAAAATCTGAAAATTGGTCTAAAATAAGAAAGGACCAAGAAGTTAAAAATGTTTTACAGGGAACAAATAAACTTAGGATGAGAGTAAGTCCCTTAGTGTATTTTCCATTATTGCAAAAATGTGCTTCTCATATAAATTAATATCAAATCCCTGTGTATGTCAGAGTACACGATATATTACTTAAAGTATAAGGTCTTAAAGGAAAATAAAATGGTGACAAGTTTTATTTATATGTAAATAGGTAGTTAATAATATACATTTCTTTAAAGTACTACATATGCATTATATAAATACATAAATTACTTGAATAGAACTATTAATAGAAGTGAAATTTAGAGACATTTTATCACATAATCATAGATTATTCTTTCTCGTGCTTTACTGCATTCATACATATATGTATATATACATACGTGCATGATACATATGTAAGATAAAGAAACTTGCTTATATGCATATTGCAAGTATATTCAGTGGTGTAGAAGCCGAAAGAGTGTATAATAAAAGATGCTGATGTGATAGAAGAACTGATCTGAACATTTTAACCAGCAAAATATGTAGATTGGCACAAAGCCATATAAGTCAGATTTGCATTCACTGATAAATTGGGTTGCCATAGCAAGACCAAAGTCACTGAGTTTCTAAGCAACCTAAGACACCACAGCCTTTAGATGCTTAGAAATCCACTAATCATTCATCGTCCTTAAGAAAGAAATATGAAGACTTACAGTATTAAGTTCAGTGGAAGATTTCCTGATTACCCAGCAGAGCAGTGAGCGCCACCATACAATACCCAAGATATTGATATCCATTTAATTTATTACATAATATTTGTACTAGGGAATAAATTGATTTCTCAAAATACTAAGTGGCTGAAATTAGGTACAGAAAATGATGAGCACCTTATATGTGTTAGACAAATGTTTGTGGAATGATTAAACAGGGTACAACACTTAATACAGTTTTCTAAAGTCATTTTCATAATACTGGTTTTCATAAAGTCCTTGTCTTTTTATATAAAATATATTTTTTACTAGAATTACTACACGACATGTCATTTTGATTTGGTTTCTAATTATTGTACATTTAGGTAACATAAATATATGTAATTGCTTATAATCTTATGTTGAAATATTTAATTATGACCTGTTCGGGATGATTAGACAATAATATTAGCTAACCAAATGTCAAATACAATTATATTGGTCTTAGGTACAAGCAATATTATTAATCATTCTTTGAATGAGTCTGTATTTACCTTCCCTGTTCTTATCTTTGCTGAACACTTTCTTTAATCCCCTATCCTCTCAAAGTACAGACTGAGGCAAACCACTTCCTCCAGCATTATCCTTTAATTCACAAAGGTCAGTTTCATTTCAAAATGAAATAAAATTAAGGTATAAAATATTTTATCAAAATGCAGATCAAAATAAATATCATTAATAGAAGTGGTTTTAAGTGATCGGTAAAATTATTATTCTTGGAAATGAACATTTTAAGATAGCTCTAATATCTAGTTTCCTATTCTTCCCACTATCCTTCTGTATAGTTGCTTATTACCATGAAAAAACATCTTAGGAATGATTTACAATTTTGAAACTGGATTTTATTCAAGGCTTTTTTTAACACTACTTTCTACATTCTTTAGATGTTGTAGCAAAGATTCTATAGTTCAAATCAGATAAAAATATGATAAATGAGTTCTCTAACCTAAGGGTAAAAGACAGTTGCAAAGTCACCTCTCAAACAAGTCATAGGAGCCACATGTGACTGGAGCAATGTTAGGAATGCCAGCAATAGAAACTTCCTTGATCTCTTCTGATTACTGTTGACTGTAAGGATAGATTCTTCTTTCTCCTGGAGGAGAATAGATTCTTCATTCTGAGATTGGGAAGACTCTGTTTTACAATCTTAATATAAAGCCCAAAACTCACAAAAAATTATTCATTATAATTACACCTTCAGGTTAAAAGTGATCCATCTATAATTTAACACTTTAGTAAATCCTTTAATTATATAATTACACCTATCTTCCTGGGAATATATCTTCTTAAGAAGAAAAGATAGCTATACATGGATTTTCCCTTTTAATATTCTGCTCAGTTATTGTTACATAGGTATGATGGAGGGTTTAGATAATTTCACACTTTTAATTTTCCTTATCATTTAGTATGTAGCTATTGCTAAAAAGATCTTAGTAAAGTTACTACACCTGATCAACTCTTTCCACTCTATTCTAGATATAACTTATTAAGAGCTTAGACTAAGGTATCTGAATATCTACAATATACCATACACTCTATTCCCTGAAATAAGAGAGAAGGCAAGTTTAGCTTAACCTAAACAAGAACAAAGCAAAATTCAGATCAAAGTAAGAGAGTTAAGTATTGCAGGCACTTTTGAGTTCTACATTGTTTACACAGGCATAATTACCAGTTAGAAAGAAGTTCGGTGAAAAAGTTGAAGGCCACCAATGTTTACCAGCTTTCAAAATGCTGCTTAGAAGACCAAGGGATTAACACGATGACTCTGGTTGTGTTTGCCCCAAGTACTGAGTCAAATCACTGCTGTATATCAGTCAGTCCCACCTCCAAGAATCCAAGAATGGCTGTGAAATTTTGATTGACACTCTAGTGAGGCAGTGGGATTCCTAAACTAAAGTAAACCTTGAGGCCTGTGTTTACCAACCTCTTCAGCTTGAAAATGAGCTGATCTCACCTTGGTTCTTTTCTTAAAAAAAAAAAAAAAAAAAAAAAAAAAAAAAGACAAGAAAAGAAAAACAATTACTCTGTTGCGATTAAAAGAACACAGAAGCAGCTCCCTCTCCAGGGACAGCCTTACTTATTTTCTCACAGTAATTCCCTTGTGTATTGCATCCTATGTCTTCGCTATAGGACTTTACAGTCCTCTTAGGAGCCACATAACAACATGCATGTTGGTCTTTAGGATACGAAACAGGGCACCTTGTTTATGAATGTTGTAGAATTTTGTGGAAAGCAGGAAATGAGAACAACACAGGCAAGGCCTTAAAAGCAAACATGTTTTTTCATTTTGTAATAGTTACGAATTTCTATACTACACAAGGTAACTATAGTAGCAATATCTATTAGGTATTCTGTAATTTATGTAATTCACAAATATTAAAAAATTTTTAAAAAAGACTTTTTAAAAACCAAAGCCACTTAAATATATGCTAAATTAAAAATTAAAATTAAAAAAAAAAACAAAACAAAACCATGATTTTATTTTCCAGATTATTTAAGGCAGTCAATCTCAGGAGATTGGTGTTGATGAGATGCATCCTCATACCCACACATACTCAATAAAGATTTAATGTGGCCAATATGTGCCCATAATGATGCAACAAGGAGGAAAAAAGCATGATCCCTACACTGTGAAGTTTTCTGTAAGGTACTTCATATAGCATGATACAAAATATAATGTGTGAGTGTTCGGTACTTTTAATCTACCTTCTCAAAATGGGCAGCCTTCCTAGCTGTGAACATTTATTCTAGAGATGTTTACTTACTGTGTAACCAAAGTCCACAAACTATCTTATGAAATCTAGAAATTTGCATAATAAATATTAACAATGAGGTTTTCACTGGTGAAGTGAAATGTTTGAAATATTTATCAATTGTTTAGAAATATTACTGGCCAAACCTTAGTCTTACATCACAGGGTATAAAATCCTACCAGAACCAGTTGCCTAAGATTCAGTTCAGAAATGGCCCATTGTCTAGTTCTTTGATTACAGAGCATTCCTGGTTGTCTAACCATGAAAGGACAGTTAATTAAATTCTGCAGTTAGCATGTTAAGTGTTTGCCTCTGGCGGATCTTCCATGACAGAACTGTTGGGGTAGCTGAAAGGACAGAGAGAGGGGACTTCAAGGAGCACATGGAACAAGTTGGGTTTCTGTTTACCATTCAAATTCTTCAGAAGTCAACCTGAGACGTCTGTCATGGTACCTGGTTGGAAGGTTATCCATAGCTCTTCTTACTGTAATTGAAGGGTACTAATATTTACAAAAGCTAACCCAATAACTGTGGGTACCCAAATTGATTTGAATACTTTAACAACACTTATCTCCAAGGGACTTACATTCTAGAGAGGCAGCTCACAGAGGACACTCCTCAGATTTTCTAGGATAAAAGACCAAAAAGGATTTGGGCTCATAGGACATCCACATTTATTCAGATATAAATAGCTATGACTCTTAGTTCAAAGAACTTTCACCCACTTTCATGTATGACATGTTTTTTTTCTCTCTCTCTCATGACCTTTATATTGCAGAAATCGAAGGAAACTTAGGAATTATGTAGTCTGATCACTGAAGGCTGAGGTTTTAGAGACATAAGGAACTGGAAATTTTGATTCTAAATTGCCTTACATGGTTATTAAAGAACAAAAACAAAACCTTCAGCTAGAATATTGCTCCCTTTTTCTCCTTATGTTTCTATTATTTTCCTAATTTTTAGAACTTTTCACATATGTTCTCATAGGTTCTAGTCTGATAATTGCTAAAGTATTGTTTTAATTTTTTATATGTCATTATTCCCCTTTGTCCTTCAGCAATGCTAATCAAATTAATATTAAATTCTTGGATAAATGGAAAATATAGATCTCTTTTTTGACTCCCACATATTATACCCTATTACTGGAGTTAAGTGGATTTTTTAAAAAATCTCTGGTTCCAGGGCTCTTTTGACTATAAATTTAATTTTTAAAGAATTTTCAACTGACTAAATGAAGATTAAATATTTTATTTTACATGAAATATTTCTATTTAACATATTTAATTTATTTTCCCTCATAAGAGGCAGTTTAAAAGCTCTAGAAAAGGATAAAAGAGAGAACAAATATTTGTTAACATTCACCATGAGTTAGGTGTCTTGTGAAGTACCTCCATGTGTCATTAAGATTCCAGAATGTTCTACACATCTGGTAATGTTTGCCACATTTTATAGAGGAGATAAATGGTATAGGAAAATTAGATAAATGCTAGAGGTTTAGAATTAGTATGAAATAGTTGACCTTAGCTTTATGTATCCAAGTGACAATATCAATGATTTGTAGGAGGCCATAGCAATATATTGTATATATTGTATTAAACTGTCAAAAGTTGTTAACTTTGCTTACATTAAGAAGCACCAATAAGAACTAAGCTTTCTATTTTAAAGCACACAAAACTGTTACTTATTGCTGAAGAAGAAGAGAAAATTTCTGGATGCATTTTTCCAGAATCTTTTTTGCTTTGTTATTTGGTATCTTTATACATAATCATTTAAACTTAGAAAAAGTGGACAAGTAAGTTGACCTCAAATAACAAAAATAAACTCCCAATTTATTTAGAAAAATAATAGAGCTAAAAGTAGAGACATACGTATATAATTTTATATTATATTTAAATGTATTTATAGATAAACTATGTATTAAGTGATATGTCACTTTAATGATTTTTAACTCTAAAACTAGTCAGACTAAATATATCAAAATGTAAATGTTTATGATAGTTACAGATTTTGCTGTATTATGTAATATAAATTTTTAAAATAATCTTTTATATTTGTATGTCTCTTACTATGGATAAAGCATATCATCTGACTGTGAATGTTAAGAGGTTAGAGAGAGTAAACATTCATATTCAGGATTAAGTTAACAAGAAACTTGAGGTTGTTTAATAACTCATAATACAACAGAAACTTAAATAATGTATTCTTATTAAAAATTAAAATGCAAGGGGGAATATATTTTAATTTGAAAGCACAAAGGAAATATTTTTAAATTAAAAATCCTATTTTTTAAAATATTTTACCATAAATCATTTTTAAACTATGACTACCTATATTATAGCAATATGTCTTTTTAGGTGCCATTTTGTAAGTACTGATTTTCCTCTCACCTTCTTTGCTCCCCTCATTTAAAATCTTTTTGGAACTCTCAATTGACTCATTACAAATCTACCAACTCCACCCAATATAATGCTTTCTGGTTATATTCATTTCTAAACTCTGCTGAGCTTACCAGAAGCAGAGGCAACTTGAGGACAGCACACCCTCTCCCTGTGTCACCCTGGTTCTGCAGGGCACTTGGTCCTGGAGTTTCTCCCTCTTCTCTATTGCTCAACTGGATTAGTAATGAGACACAGTCCACTTCCCTCTACCAAATAGGAAGCTCCCAAAGTATCTGCAGGCAGGAACTACTAGACTCTTTTCCTGAACTTCATTGAGCTTCAAACCCATTAATATATATTCAAAGATACCTAGTCAACCCAAGCTCCTAAAATGAAAACGGTTGGACAAAAAATTATTTAAGTCTAATTTTTAAATATGCCTATATGTTATCTTATGTCTCTTTCTCCTTTAGGCTAAACATAACCAAAGCTATTTCTGGTAAGTACTTTTAGAAGAACCTGGTGAGAGGGCAGGAGGTATAGCCTTTTTATGTGTTAACTGACTTTTTAAATAACAACTCACCCTTTTTTCAGTCCTTGTAATATAACTTAATGTTTAATTTGTGAAATGATAATCTTGTCAGAAGCAAATTTTTTTGAAAGACCCAAATTGTATCATGTTAGCAACTAAAGGGTAATGCAGAGGGTATCAACTACAGGTCAGACACCATTTCAAAAATGAAGTGTGGATCACCTAAATTAATCTTCACAACAACCAGCTGAGGTAAAAATTGCTGTTTTCCTAATTTTATAAGTGGAGAAAATGCCAAAGTACTTAGAGACAAAAGTACTGAGAAGTCAAATAACTGCTCAGGGTTAAAGGGTGATGAGTTATAGTTGGATAGAATGGTATGTTTTTGTCCACAAGTAACAAAATAGTCCAGTAAAAGTTCAAAAATGGGAAACATTTATATACTTTTCAAATAGTAAAATTTAAGAAATGATTTTCAGCTTCCAAAAGACTATCTCTTTTCTGAAGGTGTCACTTTAAATATTGGGTTGTCATACCTCTTGTAACAAAATTACCTGTTCAAATGGCATATGAAGGTGTATGCATATGAAACCAACCCAAAATAAAGACCAAAGAAATGCCACAGGATCTCTTATCGCTGACAAAAATATGTCTTAAAAGTAAGGACTGTTACATGTTAAGGTTTCAAAATCAAATCAAAGTTCAAAATAAAGATCAAGTTTCTATCATGCCATAAGAAAAGAATTGTCTAATCTGAAAAAGGAAATGTAAGATATAAAATTAACTTACCTGAATCTAAGAAAAGCTATTAAGAAAACCAGGAAAGGGTTTCCCAATTGCCTGGCAAGATAGCACTTTCACAGTAAATAGCTATACATTACTATAATGGAAATTCATTTCAAAGTCATAAATCCAGATATGCAAAACATGCTATTCTGTTTTCCTAAATTTCATTTTTACATTTATCTCCATTATATTTGATCTAGGATATTTCATAGTCACCTTCAAGAAACTTTCAATTTCTGATATTTCTCAGTCATTTGAGGTTTAGACTCAGTAATACATAGTTTTTTCAACAGGGACTATATTCCGAGAAGGTGAAATCTCAGAGCATGACCTCTTTAAATTTGTAACTATGGCATTTCCTCTTCCTATGAATACTTTGTAGTGGATGTCTCTCTTCACAGCTCATTTACACAACTTTCTAGGGCCCTCAATATTAGTGCTAGTGCCCTAGGACCCCCATGAATCTGCTTCTAAATATAGCTGTCTACAAACCCCACACAGTCAAGGAGAAGCCCAGGGTTCTGGTGCCGTGATTAATAAGGTACTCTCTGAAGCTTATTCTCTCTGAGGATACCTCTTCTGAGATCCTCATACTTGCTTTTGGGGTGGAGAAGGAAAAAGAACTTGCCTTCAGGAATTAGTCCATGGCATGGCAGATCATAACTCTCTGGGATATATTTGGATTTCTGCTTTTATCCCAGTTTATGACCCTTTAATCTATCTTGAAAACAACTATTTCGAGATGACCATAACTACTTTCCAAATCTTTATTAAAGTGAACAGTAACATAATGATTGTTTGTCTTCACTATCAGTCTTTTCCCAATTTGCAACTGTTTATCTTGCAATCTGAAAAAAAGAAGGAAGAGAGTGGGAGAAACCTCATAGATTGGGACCTCACACTGTGATTTTATATTATAAAAACTGTAAATTCTGGGCAGCAAACATAATGGATGTTTAGGGGCGGAGGAAGGGGAGGGGGAGGGGGAGGGGGAGGGAGAGAGAGAGAGAGAGAGAGAAGAGGGACTGAAATCCTAAGAATATATTCACAGAACTCCCAGATCCTTAATCTTTCCTAGAAGATTAGTTGAACATAATTAAATAGAAGGAAGTAGAATTCTAAGCAAATAAAATTAGGTAATTACATAAAGCATTTGGCATAGCAACTGGTATGGTTAAAGTAGGCAAATAAATAAAACCCAAGCTTGGTTTGACATGAAAGTTCATATCTACAGGTATAAGAAAAAACAGAAACCAGTTAGATGAGAAGATAGAAAACAGGTCACTATTTAGAAAGTGAATGGATTAAAGATAATTGTTCAACAGATTCTAAACAGCTAAACCTAGAGCAGGAAACTGATAAGAAAAAAAAAACAAAAACAAAAAAACATCCTCTAATCCAGACAGGGTCATGAGCTTGCAGCATGGGGTGCAGCAGGGAATAACATAGGTAAAGAACATTAGGACAAGTCCTAAAGCCTGTATCTTTCCCCATGCTCTCTGCAGTCTACTCGCCTTCCTCTCCTATTCTGTCAGTCAGTGTTTTCCTTTTTGGAGACACAGAGTCAGACAATCTCTGGACATAAAACCAGAAAACCCAGTTAGGGATTAGTCAGATCCATGTTCAGTTTAAAGTGGAAGTCTACATACTGATTTCTTTTCCACAGTCATTTCCATAACTCTAAGCAAGCAAATTATTACAAGATTACCTTCTGGGGGAATTGATTGGTGCAAAAGAAAACACTGTCATAGTACTTTTTTTTGGAGGGGAGGAAGACAGTGAGATGGTCAGGACCTTATCCAAATGCTCTAGAGCAATGCTGTTCAACAGAAGTATAATACAAACCATGAAATACTTTCTCAATGTTCCATAGCTAATATAATTAGTTAATATTGATTATATCATGTAACACTAGCCCAATATTTAATATACTACAATTTTATTATTAAATATGAACATTATTAATTAAGCATTTAAATATTTTTGCTACAAAGACTTAGGAGTCTCATGACTATTTTATTCTTATAGGACCTCTTCATTGAAATAAATAGATTTCTAAGTTCTCAGTAGTTACTTGTGTCTAGTAAATACATTATTGGACAGGGTAGCTACAAAATGAGATTGATATTCATTGGTAAAAATTTGATATATAAATGGATACTGCCATACATCTGAAGAGCACCTCTAACATGCAAATATGTAATCAATTAGGCTGAGTATAAGAAAAGGAATTAAAATATTTTTGTGATTCATATCTTCAGACAACTAAAAGCAGATAGCTAATGAAACCTAAAACAATGAAATCAGAAAATGTAGACAAAGACAAGAGAGCAATCAGGAAAACTCAGACAATGACTGCAGACACAACACTGTCAGCAGAACAGCTGGAACATCTGAGAGGCAGCATGACAGGAGAGAAGACAGCATCATTGCGACAGCATCAGACTAGATCCAACTAGAATAGACTAGATCTAACATCTGTATGGTGGAATTTCCAGAGAAAATATAGTAAAATCAGAAACAAAGTAGGGAAACAAGAATAGAATGCAAGAATCTTCCAGAAATGGGAGACAGAAGTCTCCAGAGTAGATCAAGAAACCACTTGCAACAGCAGAATGGATGTGGCTTCAAAGGGCCACAGGCCCTGACCTATCTGCCTATCTTTGCAATGTCTCAGAGTATCAAGAATAAAAAGGAGATTTTTTAAAGCTTCTGCTGGGTTTGGGAGTAATGTCACATACAAATTAGAAAGATAGCACGTGTCGACAGCAACACTAGGAATTTAGAAGTGAAGTGAATAAACTGTTCACAGATCTGTTATTGTGGGTTCAACCAAATTTTCAAAGATGAGGGTAAAGTCTTTTTAGTATGCAGTTTTCCAAATTTTACTTTTCTGTTAGCCTTCCTTAAGGAGCTCAAGGAATACTCAGACTACAAAATGCACCAAAACAAGGACATAAACCAAGAAACAGAAAGCAGAGGATTTAGGAAAATAGCTCTTCTGACAATTGAGAGGCAGTGTTTCTAGGAAAAAGCTGAAAGGAAATTTCAGAGTAAAATATGTCATAAGTCTAGGGGGAAAAACAATATTGGATCAGGAGGACACAGGATTTAAGTAGGTGATTATTATCATGAGGAAGGTAAATTATACCAGAAAGAAAGCACTCATTATATAATACTTGGCTCTGTTATAAATGAGGAAATTTATATTAAGTCAATAATACTAAAAAAGCAACTGCATTGATTCGATTGGAAGAATATGTGCAAGTGGAAGGTAAACAGACTGAAGCAGTATACTGTGTGGTTCAGTAAAAAGGAGCTCCTTCTCTCTACCAGAGAAGGAAATCACAGACCAATGTGAAAACCAAAAATAAAGGAATAGCAGTATAAGTGTGTCATCTAGAAATAATGCAGTGCTTTCTCTTGCATAGAGACAAGGAGGAATGGAAGAGGGTGGGAGAAACAGGGCAATTGTCTTTATTTTTCTTTAAACTTTCTTTTAGAATACTATTTAGTTTTTTCAATAGCAAACATTCATTTGATATTTAAATGCATTTTAAAGTAAATATATATGTGTGTGTGTGTGTGTGTGTGTGTGTGTGTGTATTTGCATATATGAAATGAACTATTTGCAGTAGCTACTTACCAAAACTACAAATTTTTCCTATCTTGGGCCTTTCACTTTCACTCTCTTGATATATTGTGCTTTATTTTCCTGAGAATTTTCTTGGAAACCTACCTTTTCAGGATACAACTTTATTTTCTATTTTACTGAAAAGATTTGAGGTCATCACAGTCTCTACAAATACATAATAACTGTTTCCCCTAAATACTATTCATCCTTCACCTGGAATCCTTAATGTTTGCCAAGGTATTTTTGTGTGTGGATAGTTGTTGAAGTCAATGTTTCTGGAAGGAGATGGAAACTAGCCATTTCTATAATTGCAATTTTGTTGATATCATGCCCGCTTAGTCTAAAAATATTATTGGAATTTTTACAAATAGCTGCTATATTGCTGTTTATCAGAAAGTCGACACACAAAAATTGACCTCTTTGGAACTTGAGCAATATATTAAAAGTTACTCACCAGCTCTCAGTCACATACCCTGTTAAAACAGAACACTTTTACTTGTTGAAATTGTCTCCATTTATCAACAATTTTGAATACATGCTTGGGAAACTTTTGTGTGATAGTTTATACAAAAGAAAGGAAACAGGGGCATAGATTATAAGAATTTAGCACCTGATGATTCTTTAACAGATCATATAATATCGCTTCCTCATGTTAGCAGAGAAAGCAGAGTGATGACATTAGAAGTTATTTTCTCACTGTCACAGAGAATAAGAGAACAGGGACCAATTCATGTTTCATAATTCTGAAATATTAAAGGGATATTAAAGTTCAATTAATCTAAATGATTTATTTTTGGATGAGGACATAAAGTTCCCAATTTTTCATATACAGGTTAACATTTAAAATCACAGCCATAAAATAATCTTATACCCATTTTACAAATGGGAAAACTGAAACATCCAGAGGTTACATGACTTAATCAAGTCACAAAACTAATCTGTTGCAGAGTTAATACTAGAACTCAAATTTATCCAATGTTGTATAGCCTATAATGTTTATATTTGAAAATGCTATTAGGGAAAACGCCAAGAGTTTTCATGAAACTTTCTTCCTAACTTATATAACTTCAATTAGAAAGAGTATAGGAAAAAAAAGACAATTCCAAGCTTCAGTTACATGGAAGGCAAGGTGCTCAGGAAATAATTTAGTCATTTAAAAATGGAATACAAAGATGAATAAAGTATGCTCTTCAATAGACTGTAGTCTTCTTGAGAGGAAATAAAACAATAAAATAATGGATGGATTTTAATGAATAGTCATTTTCTAATCACACAAGAAGGAGAAAGGTCAGTACACATAGAACAGTGCAGCAAGTCAGAGGAGGGTGGATGATATAATTAGTAAACAAAAATTATTGCTTTTAGTGAAGTAATAAAAATTGAAGAAAGTGAGTGGACAACAAACTTTAAAGTTCCTTGTATGATATTAGAAGGGGTTTGAACTTTATTCTGTAAGCAGATTAAAATCCTTAAGTAATTTTAAATAGAAAAAGTGAAAGGAAGACAACTTGAGGTGGTTATGTTAAATAAGTCAAAAGAGAAAGAAAAGTCTCAACAGTCTCACTCGCATGTGAAATACAAAGAAACAAAGCAAATAAACTAACAAAAACAACAAAAATACTCTTAGACTCTGAAATCAAAACTGTGGTTAGCAGAAGGAGAAGGGGAGGGAACTTCAGGTAGAGGGGGTCAAATTCATCAGGAGGATGGCACTCGATTTAGACAGCGGGCACAGGCTTTATACACATTAAGGTAGGAATCTATTCTCTTGAAACATTATTAGGTTTGCGAACTAATGGTATTCTCATAAAAATAAAGTAACTTAAAAGCTTTCACTTTTAAAGTGTCATATTAAAAACAGTATATTGAGATGAGAATCCACATAGAAGGTTAATAAAATAATACTAGAAAGATGTAAGGCTCCATAACTAAAATTGGCATTCAATTTAATGAAGAGAGACAGTTTGAAATAGTGATTAGCCAGAAAGCACCCAGTTTATGAAGGCAGCTGTGGCAAACAGGGCTGTAAAACTGAGAAGAAAGCCCAAAGTTATTATCAAGAGAAGAAATACTCTGGCTAATATTTTGTGATGATACTCCAGAGCATATAGCTGAAGTTGAAAGAAGAGAATGAAAACCTCTTAAGATTGGAAGCAACAATTCCAGTGGAAAACAAAGATAAAACCCTGTATGTCAAAGGAAACGAGAGACTTAGCAATTCATTTATACTGGCTCTGTTTGCAAGTGACACATATAGTATAAAGATAACAAACAACCGAGCAAATAAAAAGGGTGCTGGCAGATTTCAGTTGCTATTACCAAAGAATTAACAACCCTAAGTTTTCACTTTCCCCCCTTCATATTCCAGCTTAGGTTTGTCTCCCCAGGTACTGCAGAATGAGGGCAGCGCTTCAGCATCATGGGATCAGGGGAAATTGTAGGAAATCAGGGTAGGAATAATATTCAGAGACAGAGGACTCCACACAAAAGGCTATGGACCAATATGCAGGAGACGTTGATCTAAGTTACCCTCTCCTCCTATACTCAGTAACTAGACCCAAGCAAGGACTTTGTCAGGAGGAATCAATAGATAAAAATGATTATATGAACCTGCTTTTTGTTGAACATATTTATAATTTAACTTATTTGGCCCGTGTGTGTTTAAAATGTAAAGGTATTGAAAAAGAGAGATGGAAAATCTTAGGCCAAAGTCAGTGGAAAACAAGGAGACTCGCCAAGAAATAATCTGAATACTTTCTGTAATTAAAATCACCACTATTTGCCCCAAGGATGTGTTTTGGTTAAACAAGAATTAGATAGAAGAAGAACAACAACAACTAAGACAGAAAGAAAGCTGTCATTTCATTCTGGCATAAGTCATACAACTATTTTTAAGGATATCTGCAATGCGTAGAGTTGTAATCACCAAATACAGGAATATTTAAATTAAGAAAACTGATCAACCCTAATCTTTCATTTCCACTTCAAATAGGTACCTGCTGCCAAATTGGACACACAAAATATTCCTTTTGACTATGACACACATTTTACATGTTTATCTGTAGCAAACTTCCAGACAGTGATATTAAAGAATATACTCACCCAAGAGCATACTACGTGAATTTTGACCCTGCAAAAAAGAGAGATTAAATTCTGACTACTATCTTCATTTCCCAATTAATGGATATTTTTATATTATTCTGTATCATTCCCTTATTACTGTTATCAAGAAATTAATTCAGTTCTCAAGATCTTATCATAATTTAACTATTAAACCAATCAGATTTAAGTATCAAAAGTGTGATGATTAAGATTCAACAAACCCACTTTAGAGAGACTCTCAAGACTCTAATCTCTAACAAGATTTAAGTCTTGTTGTTAAAAGCTAAAATGCTTAACAGGAATTTTAACTTCTTAATTTCAGTTTCCTGATCAGTAAATTATTGTTTCTGGCTCACATAAAACTAAGCTACATGTTTTACTTAAAAACAGGAAAGATGAAATAGGATCAAACAAAAGGGTAAACCTTAAGAAGAAAGTGAAAAATGAACCTCTTTGTTTAGATCCTATCTTCAAGGGTAACTAAAAGTCAGGCTCCATAAAGTTCAAGAAAAATAGTTTCTCTTTTATTAGCAAGATAATATGATAAAAAAGCAGAACTGGAAAACAAATCACTATATCTTTTGTAAGGCCTTTAATACATTTTAAGATGTACCAAAAAGAAACACAAAAACAAACCTTCAACAATGGATTATATACAGGACTGAAATCTTGAATTTTTCATGCAATGCATACTGAAAAAGCATATATGTATATAAATAAAAGAAAGTGATATATGTAACACTAATCAGTATTCCAAATGTATTAATAAATAACAAAGATTTTTTTCCACATGTTTTATGGAATCAAGATTGGCCTTTTTTATTCCCACCCTTTTCTACTTGACACCTACAATTTCTTTATAGACATAACAAGTTACAAAGAAAAGTATCATCATATGACATTTGTCAGTGTTTCTACTCATTTAAATCTATATTGTTGAAATATATTGATTATTCAATAATGAACTTGAATCACTAGATGTTTTCTTTAAGCAAAACTTTAGATAATGATATTTTATTGTATAAAAGTAATATTTAAGAAACTTGGCTATCTAAATAAAAAGTTTAAAATATATAACCACATTTAAATAAATTTAACTTAGATGGATATTTTCAGAAATACTTCAAGATAACACTCAACTCTAAGATTCCATATCTATGATTACCAAGTTATTTTTCTATATAGAAGTAGAAAGACCCCTTCTTCACAAATAACTTTTATGAGTAAAATTAAAATTTATTTCATATCTGTCAATGGTATATTTCTATCAACATAAATATTAGTTTTATACTATAAATGCAAATAAATCAATTATCTAAACAATGTATGCATATGATAGTTATTGTACACAGATCCCTTCTTGAAAACCTTGTGATCATTACATTGCTACTATAAAAGGATTTAAAATTTGTACTGAAATAGACAATATGTTGAGTAGGATATATTTATACCTATGGAGGGTGGATTATAAGAGAAATTTATTACAATCATATCATCACCACTTACTTTTCCTAAAGCAGTGGAAAGTGAATTTTATGAAAGAAGTTAAATTACTAAAGTAACAAAGAACTTTGTCATGGGAAAGATAAACCAGGCTGTAACATCTGGAATCTGCTCTGGTTAAAGGTTAGTATTGTTGCTTCTGGACACTGGCCTGGACTCACACCAGGTCTTGGTATTCTCCTTTTGAAATTCAACAATTTCACAGAACATCAGTTTTAGACAAGGCCACTCTGACTGTGGCGGATCAACATAGAAAGAGATGATGTGCAATCATGTCTGAATACAACCTTGTTACAAACAGTCAAATCCACA
This sequence comes from Solenodon paradoxus, assembly GCA_004363575.1. Taxonomy (NCBI): domain Eukaryota; kingdom Metazoa; phylum Chordata; class Mammalia; order Eulipotyphla; family Solenodontidae; genus Solenodon; species Solenodon paradoxus. Next base: position 242,861 of record RJWH01002173.1, read on the forward strand.
AATGCCACATATCCTTTTCCCCAATTAATATGAGTCATTACTGCTTATTTCCCAATTACAACTTCAGTCAATCTAGTCTTCCTTCTTCCTAGTGCTGTTATTTAGCTTCTTAATTACCCAATTCATAGTAAAACTCTGTTTCCTTTAACCCTTCACTCATATCACCCAACCAAAGTTCAAACCTTAAAAGAATTCTTTTTAACACCTTCTAAATCCCTCCTGGCAATTAGTAATAAATTTTTCAGCTAGAGGCATGCTCCTGGTGATCTTTGGCTGAAGGGCACGGACAGTAATTAGCATCCAAAATAAAAAAAAGCTGGGCTCCTGAGACTATTATTATTGGGAAGCTCAGATACATTGGGTAGCAGATGCTCCCAGAATTTAGACTAAATGAAAACTCAAAGAAGAAAAATTAGAAGATGCCATAGTCATAAGAGGACAGATTCTTATGGGTAACAAAATGATGCTGGACAAAGATATTGAGTTTAGACTGGCTCTATCAAATATTGCATAAAAGAACATCCCAAGTTGAGGAACAAGACAGAGCACAGGGAGAGGCACATCGTCAGCTGAAGGATCATAAAACACCAAAGAGCTTTATAACCCAGTTTCCAAGAAAACTTGAGGATAATTTCAAAGCTTTATCAGAAAAATCTCACAAAAGGGAAGATGTCAACACCTCCACATTGAAGGTATTACACTTCTCAATCTACAAAAGAGATAGAACATAATTAGGGAAGGAATGACCCTCACAAAAAACGACTACCTAGATAATAGGTGAATTTTAAATAACTTCTTAGAAAGGATTAAGAAAAAGTCTGTATTTAGAAAGTGGGAAGCAAAGGGTCTGAATGCTTATTAGAAACACAAAACAAGCAGTGGTGAAGACCATAATTATTAATAGACCGTGGAGATGTTGATGAGGATGATGATTACAACAATATAAAATTAATTTCTTGAAATTTATACAGGAATTTTAAGTACTGGGTTAAATATTTTAGTTACTCTTATGCATACTAGTTTTTTTTGAGAACTACTCTACTAAGTCTAGTTGAAACAGCTGGTAAAACTGAGCTGAGTGCTATAATACTTCTCACTTTCCAGCAATCACTTGTCTTCGTTTTCCAAAAGAAGAACAGCTTTAAAACTATATCGGACTGAGTTTGGCTCACTCACCATAGTGTATGTCTTTCCTTAATCTTATTTTGCCCTCAACCCTTTGCCTACATAGCAAGCACCTGCTGAGAGGTCAAGCCTGAAACCTGAACCAAGCTCTGATCTGGCTGCCTTCACCACCAGATCACAAAGTAGGCAAGTTCTCACTCCAGTCTTCTGCCCTTTTATTTACTGATTCTAATACTGGATAATTTTTCCTATCAAGTCTTATTCATTCTCAAAATGTCCAGATTACTCTCTAAGCTGCTTTCATATCATAGGTTGAATCACTAACTTTTTCCTTTCATTACTCATGCTTTATTTCACCAATAATATGTTTCATTTTGCCAGTGCTCACACCATTGTTGGCAGACAGATTCATAAAAAGAAAAGCGTGTGCATGTTGGGTTGCAGAAGTGTGTTAAAGCATATTTGGTGGAGGAGTGATTGCTTACATGAGAGTTACAGAATACAAATCCAACTAAAGAGGGTTGGGGATGGTACAGGGGATCAATAGAATTATCCTAAAAATAGAAATCTATAAGAAAATATACAACTGGGAGTATGTGGATATTTTATATGGTAAAGCTTTGGCAGAATGTATAAATCTTGGAAAAGACAAAACAAAACTCTGGGAAGGTAGACACAAATGACATCATGAAACTAAAATAATCCATAACATACCAGCCTAAGTTTATGTCTTGATTACCTAGGAATTAATTCACTCGGGTTATCTTGAAAGCAATATGGATTTTAATATTTTAAGGAAGAAATTCATGATTAAATTTGGATTTAGAAAGGTGACTCTGGTACAATATAGAGGAGCCACTTTAGAGTAGAGGTTAGAGGAAGTCTTTTGAAATAAACTAGACAGGAAATTACCATTTTTAGTCTTGCATAATGTGCGCATTTTTTGCACAAATTTGTGAGGGGAAAAATAAGGATGCACATTATACATGGGTAATACTAATTTCATAGTCATATAAATGTTTTTAATTCCTTTATGCTTATGTGTTAAAAGTATAACTCTAGAGATCAATAATGGTATTCATATGCAAAATAATACCCTGGAATACAATAAACAGTTTGGTTGAACTTACAATGAACTTGCAACAAAAGTGATTTCTGTAAAGGAGTCAATGAAATGCAGCAAGGAGCAACATATTGTTGTCCATAGAGTAAGTGACTCTGATTTGAGAAGATAGGTGATGCAGACTTTATTGCTACATGATGAAAAGGGTGGCATTTCTCTTCATACACTTTTGGCGGAAGCCAGCAATGTAGCTGATATTTTTCACAAAAATACACACGCTGCAAGCTTGAAGCTAGCAGTTTTTAAATATGCAAAAGAAGAGCTCCAGAGAGATACTTTGGACTGCCTCCCAGAGATAGTGTCATCAGATAGTGGAGGCAACAGGAGGAAAATCTCCTTACAAATTGGATCTGACCTTGTGCTTTGTAATCATTTGCTACATGAAATTCTTGTACCATACTTAAAAAAAAATGCTAAAATTCCAAAAATAAGTACCTAAATATAATGACTGAATTAAGATAGCGGCTGAGGATGGAGAAGTTATGAAAGACTTCAAAACTATTTAGTAGAGACAGAGAGATATTTAAAAGGTGACATGAAAAACTAAGCCTTTGTGAGTAAGTAGCTAGGTAGAGGGAAAAATATAAAAATAAAAAGTAAGTCCTAGGTTTCAAGTTTGAGTAACAAGGTGAAGGAAAAGAGTGGAGAGGAAATAATAGAACTAGATTGGATGATGTTAGCTCTATCTGGCATTTTCACTGTCTAGTTACAGGATCCTGGGCTGGTTTCTTTATCTTTTGAATCTGTTTACTCATTCTTAAAACAAGAATAACACTACCCACTTTTGAATATTGTAGGAATTGAATAATAAAATTAACCTTCCATAGCACTTATCACATGCAAGGCACTTGTGTAAGTATATATTTTACATATACTAATTCACTTATTTTAACTGACCTATGAAGTGGGTACTTTTATTATCCTTATACTACAGTTCTGGAAGCAGAGGCACAGAGAGGTTTTCTAACTTACCCAAGGTCACAGAGCTGGGAAGTGACAGATTCAAGTTTCAAATCTATTTAATATTTCTAGAGTGTTTGCCTCAATTAATAATTTACAATGTTCTCATTAAACACTAAATATTGAATAATTATTATCAGACTGCCTTACAGGTACCAGTATGTTAAAATTAACTTATAATTTAACCCATCATTTGTCCAGAAACTATTTACAGAGTACATGTATATGCATATTTTTTATTGAACACCAAGACAGATTCAAACATAGTAAGAGATACACTCATTTTTTGAAGTTATTTACAATTTAATATTGAACATAAATAGAAATTATGGATCAGTACGCAGTGACAGGTTATGTGTTTGAAAGAATTTATTTTCAACTCAAGATGTGTAAATAGGCATATGGACCTGAGTCTCAAACTCAGGAACAAGTGGACCTTGAAATAAAGATTTGGGTCTCTTCAGCATATAGATTATAGTTGAAGACATGAAAACAGATCAGGTTACTTCCCAGTGTTGATAGGATAGGGAGCCTAGGAAAGCTACAGAAACAGAAATTGGAGAAAGAATCCAATAACTAGGGTAGGGTATAAAAGTTACTTAATTCTCACAGTCTGAGAGTTCTCACTTATAAAATTAGAGGATTTGAGCATTATATCAGCTATTCCCACTTCAATGTCTGCAGTTTTACTGTAATCAAGTGTGGACATTAAGGAACAGCCGAAAGTAAACTTTCAGCCTTAAACCTCGGTAGGGGGAAAAAAAAAAAAAAGAAGCAAAGCTTCATAGCTGTTGCTTTGCCATGGTAAATAATTATTAAGTAGTTTTCTTTACACAAAAGACCATTCAGATTGTTTCAGTTGCTTTTATTTATTCTACAGGATTTCAGCTTCAGAAATTCTCTTGCTGTTACTATGTACAGAAGTTCTGCATGGGAGATTTCAGAGAGAAAACAAAATGGCATCTTTAATACTCAAGAGGAATATTAATGGGTAGAGAAGATAATGGGAATAATTAGAACAAGCTTCTTTTCTGTTTGCCTCTTAATACTAGGATTTACTTTTCCCCTTGCTTAATCCTGTTTATTCCTGATTTCACCTGGTAAAACACAGAATTTTATTGAACAATTTTAATAGGACTGCAAAGTGGAGGACAAGGAAGCAATACACAGAAGTTTGAAAGACTGAAGGCAAAGAAACTCCTGAGGCCTCAATGAGTTAACATAGAAACTGAGCAAGGGATCAAGGAAGAAAATGTGTAAACTCCACCAGTACCTCCAGCTGGCTACAGCCTCCACCCCCAAAGAGAGTTTGGGGGCCATATGTGATGAGGCTAGCAAAGAACAGCTACTAGTGGGAAGTAGAAAATCACAATCTATACCTGGAGGCAAGGTTAGCAAATCTCAAAGATGATAACCATCAGTTCCAGAGTAGAAATGAGAATTTTTCTCTGTCTTTATCCCAAACCTGGAACATAAACAGCAAAGATCTCGAAGACTGACAGAAACAAGTACATCTGAGCTATGCATGCAGATTGAGGAAAAGAACCAGAACTTCAGTGGTATCAGGTAAAGTGAAGGACATTCCTGGATTGACTCACTGAGAAATTATCGGTGTCTGAGTCACATACTTAGTGTGATGTTAATTATAAAATATTTCTTTATTTTTTAAAGGAAATTTTCAGTCACGATTGAAGGCAAACAGAGACAGGCAGGCAGGAAGAAAGAGGAGGAAGAAGCATGTTATTTAGTTTTTCACCACCACCCACCCACCCCATGTTGCAAACTAGGGTCCTTGGGATACATACGGACTAAGTCCAGAGGATTTCACTGTTAGGTCACCATGGAGCACCAATTTTTACAATTAATATTTTAAATGGCTGATCTGCCCTACATTGAAAAAAACAAACAAAAATACAACAGAAATGCTGGGATGACCAGAGATGCAGGTAGTTTAAACCTGCATGTCTGAGGATTTCTCACACAAAAATTCTGTAGATGTATGTATTGCTTTAGGATGGGAATTTATGTCAAATTGGAGATTTAAAAACTATAAACATGAGGTGGAATAAACCAATTTTAATTTTTTTAAAATGCTGCCCACCCTGGTGGAGTAGTAGTTGGGTGCTGTTCACATACAACCCAGGGTCCTGGGTTTAAGTCTTAGGCCGACAGGACCAACCAAGATGAACAACTAAATATTTCTTTCTCTTCCCTCTCCCTGCCTGCCTCTATTCGCCTTCATTCCTGCCTGTACCTTCCCTTAAAAAAAAAAAAAAAAAAAAAAAGTTTTCAAATGATTAAAACTTATTAAAATCTCAGTTATATTCTTAATGGAAGGTGGACATTTTGGGGCAGGAAATATTTAGAAATAATATTTCTGAATAAATGAGTGTGGTGCTGGTCTGGCGTTGCTTTGCTGATACTGTTTCAAACGACCCCTGAATTCAGGTTGTTTACAGCCCACTTGGAAGTGCTGACTCCAAGCAAGAGCAAAGGTAAATAGTGTTCTAATCACGTACTTCTTCTCCATTATTACAGTTCCTGTCATCCTGCCCTGTAATCACCCCTCTGTGTGTCTTCTGACGTGACTGTTGACAAAGCCAGGTCTTAAGAGAATAAGGCTAGTGGAAACTAGAGTTTTTCATAGAAACTAGAGAACTTCCACTGTAATTTTATGCTTTCTCTCCATTTCAGACATAATAGTGCAACAAGAAGTAAATTTAGGAAGTCATTAAATCTAAATCTCAGAATGCACGCTGCAATTATTTTATTCTGGAGGAGTTTCCATGTTCTGTATGTTAAGGAAAGCAGGAAAAGGCAATGGTAAGAAGCTAAGAGCAAACAAGGGAAAGCAGCTCTACCCAGTATCTTCCTTCTACTCCTTGTGCAAATGCAACTGCTATCTGTTTGACCTAATTTCTTCAGGGGCTTGGTGGTTCATTGCCTTTGTGAGAGTGGTGGGGAAAATATCTATAAGACCCAAACTATGTCTTCATCCTTTACAAAGTTAACATTTTTTAAAAAATTTAAACAAAGGGTATTATTTCATTCCATATCAACCAAACTTGCAACAGTCCCCTATAAAAAATCATGGATCCTTATGAATGTCCAGCACAACTATATTGTTTCTGACAGTGTTCTTTAGAACCTATACCAGTATCTGACATACTTAGTACTCAAATATTTTTAAACAAATGTATAAGTAAATTCATCTGTAAGATAGTCAACCCAAATAGAGGGCTTGTACTCAACCAAGATATGATTTTACTTTTTCAGGGTTCAATACTAAATAAGAACACTTGATGAAATGATCCCTTTTACTGAAAGTTTATAACTGCACTAAAAGGATAATGTGTGTAGGGTCCATGTAATGGGATCTCTGTACTGAATAAACTAATATGTATTGTTTCATTTCTAAGATTGAGACACAAAGAGGACGCCTTAAAATGGCACGTTACATTTCAGATAGAATAATGATAACATTACAGAATAGAATGAAAGGGCCCTCTGAATGAATGTCTAACAGACTATGTTCTTAATTTGTAAGACCATGACATGACTACTAATACCCTTTTGATTTCCTAAAAATTAAAATAAGAGAAAAGTAAGATTTATATTTCTAAGAGTTAATTCTTATTCCATTGCCAAGCTTCACAATCACTGAAGGGCAAACTCTTCCTTTTGAACAGACTCCACAGTCCTTGGTAAATTTAGCCAAGTTGTCCGCTATGTTCCCTCCATGAAGCTTGCCAATTTTCTGTCATTTCCTCCTTCAGATGATAATGTTTCTGTGACAAAGTTCTCTGAGTATATTTCAAAACATCTTAAACTATTTAACTGTGTACCACCAAACACCTATTTAAAGTTCTTATGTCCACACAGCTAAATTTGTCAGAAGACAAAAAACAGAAATCACCTTTCCCTTCCCCCTAGATAAATAGCTAGAGAGCTCACAGAACCAACAGCATGCTAATCGCCCTTTGTCAAAGAAAAACTTCTAGTGGCTTAGCCAATTACTGAACTTTGACATAGAATACACAAAACAGCAAAACTGATTATTTACTATATTTTTATGCTCTTTATGAATTCATGCTAGTGTTTCCTTTTCCTGATGAATTATTCACTGTAACCGAATCACTTTGTATTAGGCATTTTTTAGGATTCCGTAACCTGATAGGGAAACGCATAGCCACGCCTCTAATAACTCTCCCCTCTTCATTTCAGATCACCCCACTTTGATGAGTAATAAAGTGGTGACTCATTTACATTTTCATCCAAACAGCTATCAAAATAAAAAATAAAACAATTCATTTTTCATTCACTTTACAGCATTTTTCAATTTGAAAATTTTGTGAAATTTTTTCAAAGAATTAACTGTGAAAGTTTATAAATACTAGGAATATTAGATTAAATCCCCTAGTCAGCATGCTTAACCAGTAATTTATGCCAAAAGCAAAATTGGCCATAGTCAAATCAACATTAATATTTTATTTATGTACTCCTTTGCTTTAAGGAAAACATATTCATCCATTTAACTAGCTCATTCTGCAGTCTTACATGGATTCTTCCACTGATCTGTTAGAACTTTAAAGCCTTTTTTTCCCCTTAACAATGATTCTTATGAGTTTAGGAGCTTACCTTTTTCCCAAGTGAAAATTGTTTTATTATCCTCAGGTGTTTGCTTTCTTTCTTAAACTCTCAGAACAGTTAATTGAAAAGTTGTCATTGTCCTTTTATAAAAGGATCCGGTTCCAAATAATTAGTGTTTGTGCTGTACATCATTTGAAAATATTTCTCCTTTCCCTCATCAGGATTAGAGTCTCATATATTGCACCACAAATCCCACTTTTATTATTTAGTTAGGTACACCTGAGAACAAGACCGGTTGCCTGTTTCTCTTCATCTGATCCAGATCGTACCAAATTCTCACAGGAAGTGAATGAGAAGTTAAGACTTTTGTAAGCATCAGTCTAGAAACCTCCAGAATTCAGCAAAGCTCTAAGTAACCATCCTCCAAGAAATTAAAGGAAGTGATCATCTTTTAAAGGTAAAGAATCTACCCTATTCATTCCCAGGCTTTGTAGAATAACCCGGAAAGTCAAAGGAACTTTTGTTTGCTTGAGGTGGGGGCTGTTGTGTATTAGCATTTAATTTTGTTTCTGAGTATATCCTTAAGTTTTCTTTCTGCAAATGTCAATACTCATCATTTTTTGCAGTATTTCTTGGTCTCATATAGGTGCTATGAAACATATCATGTAACAAGTATTTTGCTATGTAACAAAATCCCCCCATTGGAAAAAAAAATCCCTGGGACCCACAGCCAATACAATTTCAATAATCACTAATGCTCAATAAGTTTATGTACAGAAAGACTTTTTTCTCTTTCCCTTCTAGGAGTCAGCTTGTTAAGAGGATTGGGTCTTTGTTTTATATTTGTCCGTCTTGACAATATACCAAAAAACATTCTCTGAGTCTCATGATAAAGGTCATTCAAATTCTAGTCTCAATAAAAATGTTTTTCCAGTTTGGAAGAGAAAAAGTCAGAGTATATTTTTTAAAAAAGTAATATTTTAGAAAGCCTATAAGAATGTAAATATAAATTTAAACAAGAAATTGTTCTAAAATTAGAACATTCCAGATGAATTCAGAAATTCTGGAGGAATAAATATATTCAATAAATTATATCTTTTTGAATAATTTGTTAACATTTTATGATACTTTCTAAATAAAAGGTAATGAGAATGTTCAAATGGACATTCATAGGACAAATTTAGAGGCTAGTAGAAACAAAGTTTAAGTGAAGTCTATTTAGCTTATAAATCTGTTCAAAGAAGACTCATAAATTAAATTATTAACCAGCTAATAGTTAGCTTGTTAAAGAAGTTAAAATATCGCTGAAAATAAGTTAAAATAGTTAAAAATAAGTATCATTATTTACTAATTGATAGTCCATCAACTACAAAGACATTTATAGCCACACCCCTAAACAAAAATAATTCTGCTCACCAACTTCTAGAGGCGCTTGTTTGCCAGATGTAGGCTCTTAAGACAGACTTCAGAGAGACTAGTTTAGCAGGAGACACAGAACATAAACACATGATTTCCACAGCACAGCCGCTGAGAACTCAGGAATGAGGCCCACAGTTTTGACCATTCATCTGACTTTAAGGTTATCCTGACATGTGAAAGCCATTGACATCCTGCGACTTCCAGCACTTCAGATGCATGCCTAAAACAAGATAAATATAGATCCCTGACACCTGAGCCAGAAGAAAGTTAACATGAAAAAACCTCACTTATTTTGTGCCTCAGTTGGGAAAACGAAACCCTTAATCCTTTTCCTCTTAAAAACCTGTTATGCCCCTTAACAGGTAGCTGCTGTGCTTATGAAACATGGGAATTTAAATAATCAATCATTAATAATCAATTTGTTTCTCTCCATGATTACCATTTGTTGTGATAATATAGAAATAGACTCGTTTTCCTTAAGTATAAAATAAGAATACAACTTAATATTAAGTACTATTTATTCAACAAACCCTTTTTAAAGTCATTTTTATGAGTCCTTGAAATGTGAATATCATGTTGGAAAACTATCTAGTATTATTTATCCTGTATGGTTTCAGTGATAATTTGGTCCTTTCAGTTTGCTTCCAGTTAATGAGGCAGAAAGTTTAGTGCATTGCCAAAGTGCTTTGGCTTAAGCTAATCTTTTGGCATAGTTGCATAATGTAGTTGCTTTAAATTGAACTTTGCCTAATGCTGTTGGTAAACATGATTAAGTTTCTTCTCTCAACCTGAGCTGGTTTGCTGATTAAAATTACTACCCTGAAGATACACTGGTAAGATTTCTAAAATTAAATCATTTTCTGGGATTCATATATGAAAAATCTCTCATTCTATATTAAAATAAAGTGAGCAGAACTGGAAAAGTCACACTAGCCTCAGATTTTGAGCTGTTATGTAGTCCCAGTCAATATTGTCTTTTGCTTAATGACATTAAAGAGAAACGATGGGTTTTGCAGTTCTTACTTTCTAAATGAAACTGATCTGTAACCAGAAATACCTATTATCTCAGAAAATAAAACAAGTTTTATTTTTTCAAATTATCAAAATGATTATTTTCATACTATAATAATTGGTCCCATGTATTGATCCCTCTCTATGTGCTTGCCTAAAGATATATTATTTCAGCCTCTTTTCCTAAACTCAAAATATTCATTCATTTCAAATTAATATTTTGTCCCATTTTAGAGAAAATAAAACTGAAACTCAAAAGGAGAAATATGACAATGAACACAGAGATACTAATTGGTTCAGAAGAAATTCCAATTAAAACAATTTTGACAGAAAGCATGTTTCTTTCCCATCCTACAGTATAGTTAAAATGAGTATCTTTTTGCAAATTTTCTAGTATCTTTTCAGTAGTATACATATATTTCAGTTTATGATTACAGTAGTAATTTGGTCCTTTTTTATTTGTACCAGATTGTACATTCTATTAATAATTCCAAATCTTCTTTCATTTTTTTTAAAGCAAAGCTAGGGAAAGAATGGAAATGGTCCCTATGGAGTATTTCTATGACACCAGGAAATTCCCAGATGCTTTATGTCCCCAGCAAAAGGAAAAGGTAGAAGATCTATAAGACACATCTTTAGGCAAAGATATTTCTCATTTCTTACATTTATGTTTTTTAACTTGTCCTTTGCAATTTTTATAAGCCTGAAGGCGATCCTGATGACCATAATTCCATGTATGGAAGTTGAAGTTTGGATTGGTAGTCGAGGGGAGGACTATCATGGTGGCAAGGACTCTGTTGGTGATTCCAATTGGTCAATACCAAGGAAATCTGTGCATGAGGAGGTCACACTCTTAATCATAGAATGTGACCCTTTCATTATGGAAAAAGCATGTTGTTCCATATGTGTATACAATGTTTCTGTTACTTAAACTAGGAACTTGTTAGACAAAATATATATCAACAAAATAAGAAAACAACAAAATAAGAAAACAAACTAAAAGTTCAGTGAAAGCAGGAGCCTATGTATTTTCTAGGGATAAAAATAAATATCAGAATTTATTTGACATTCAAAGTACCATCACCTACACATATGGAATATATTCTATAAATAAGAATAGAAATCTCTGAATTCCTTCCATAAACTATATATTCACTGTCATTATTCACCCCCTACTGGGCATCAACTTATGAGGAGTGGCGGGGAGAAGAGGGAATAGTGTTTAATTTAACTTAGACTATGACTCTGTTGTAACTAACAAGACCTCTGAACCATTTCATCCAGAAAATCATTATACATTCATTTTCTTTACCAACTATCTTCAAAATTAAAACACTCATCGCAGAATGTCAGTTAAACCTAGGACTCCTACCTGCCCCACCCCATGCAGCTGCGCAGCAGGTAACCTTCCAAGTGTTTATGAATCGGAAGTTTTGAACTAGACAAGACCAAAATCTCATTTAGCCTTTGTGGTAAATTAGTGGTATAACCTTAAGGAATTATTGTTGAAGCAACAATTCTGCTGCTAATAGCAGCTGTTGCCAGCTGTTGAATATTCCTCATCAGATATTATTGTGGAAATTCCTTTGCTATGTGAAAATCTTTTCTCAGAACAATTAATCTGTTCATATACAAAGCATAATCTACACATAGAACTAGAGTACCCATTTTTCTCTCCTTCCCATCACTTTCCAAATCCTGTTTTCTCTGATGTCTTCAGGGTACTATTTCTCTTTCAGGTATCTTTTCTTCATCCAGTTACGATGGTCCAGTTGTGCTCTATCAAGTATTCCTAATGGCACTGACTTCATCCTTAAGCATGTCATGTTGAATGTGTTTAGGAATTTTAAGTGAATAATATGATTTAAAAATACTTCCAGAGAAATTCAAAATTTAATTCAAAGATTTGTCTCATTTATGCATCACTGTGCGTTGTTGAAGAGTTAAAGCAAATTGTTCTTGAATTCCTGGCTCTGTAACATAACAGGGAAGGAATAGCTTGTGACCTTATCAGGAAAATTTGGCATAATCCTCTGTATACGCTTTAAAACAATAAATATCTTCACCAAAATACTTAAGCACATTAACCTTGCTAACTTGCTTTTAGGAAAATCATATTTGGAAAGTGTCCTTGGATTATTACCAGTTTGCTTAAAGGGTATATCCAGAGTCTAAAAGACATTTTTTTAGGCTAATTAACAACTAATTTTATTAGCATATCTTCTTGCCAAGAATTTCTGTGTGTCTGTTTGCTTTTCCATGTTAGCGTGGAATAAAGTATTCCCCTAAAGGCATTCTTCTTGAGCATTTTACTGCTAGATAGCTGTGACAAAGATTTAATTTCTTTGCTTAAAGTACTCTCCACAAATCTATACACGTGTAAAATAACTTTATTCTAAACACCAGCTTCAGGTAAAACTTTTGTGGCCATTTCTTCTCAAAAATGACATAAGGGAGAGTGCTACTATGTGTTTGCTATTCAGAAGTAATGAAGACTGAGGAAATCTATACTATGAAGAGTAATTTAGCTGTATGTTTAAGTCTTTTAAGTTTAAATATATTGCTGAATTTAATATCCTTATTTCTCCTTTCCAAAGTCATCTCATTAACCTTATCGAATATTACCACCCCAAAGCAGCATAAACTCTTCCTTTTTAACGTGGATGAATGGTCAATTATTTATTAAATTAATTTGGCTCTAAGATATATTTAGATCTGTTTGTCTATATATTATTATGCTACTCCTTTGGGGAGAAAATGGTAAAAAGCCTAAGTTTGTGCACTCAATTGTCTTATTTTTTACTGAAAGGAAACAAGCACTAATTAACAGATCTTAATTCACAAACTGGGATTAACATGATATATATAGTCATATATATGCTGTAACATATATACTAATATATATATATATATATATACACTATTATATATGTATATATACATAGATATGGATGCACACAAATATCTAGAATGAGTGGGTTTTAATTAAAAAAGAATTAAGAAAACTTTCAAAACTTAGGAATGGAACCAGCAACTCTAGGGAGCCCACTATGGACAGGAAAGAGGCTGGTGTACTTGAGTAACTGAAAGTAGAAATCGAAAGACCATAGTGGCTGGATGAGAGACGATAGGGAAGAACAATATGAGGTGATACAGAAGGGTTAGTGAAGGACTGGGTGTCACAGGGATTTTTAGGGACTCATCCTAAGAACAAAGGGAAGCCTTTGAAGGAATGTAATAAAGAGACAAGATACATGACTAGGTCTGAATTATATTTAAAAAACAAAGATTTTGATAGCAAGGTAGCTAATATCTTGAAGAGAGGTGAGAGTGAATGTGGAGAAACCAGCAAGGCCGCTATTGCTGACTTTTATAGTAGCTCATTCTAAAATGAATGTAGGAAAGTTGGATTTAAAAAACATGGATCAAACACATAATTAGAAGGAAAAAACCCAAGAGATGGTGATGGTGATCTATGAAGAAAGGGAAATAAGAATTGAGAAAGTCTTTAAATTGAAGCTAGTCTAGAAATGACTCTTATACCCTTAACATGAATACTTACTCTTCATATAACACATGAGAATACATCTAGCTCAATGGTTGGCATACAGCTAGTAACAAGAAAGCATTTCTTGAATAAAAGATGTAATAAATTAATCAGTGAATGGAACTGAGTACGATATGAACAGGAGTGAACAGTGTTATATTGACACATCAATGTATCTATTTCAATGAGGTTATCTTAGGAAACTTTCACAAGGTTATGGCAGTGAGAGTCACAACCTATCAGTAACACCTTAGAGACTGCAAGTCCAGGGAGATATTTAATTTTCACAAATGAAGGATCAGAGGAAACTAAAAGAAACCAAAGCTAAGAGGAAAAAAAAAAGTGAATTAGAAAAATTGTGTAAGGTTATTGCACACATCTGGCTATGTGTATAGAACTTGTAATCTAGTGGAAACTTGTGTCCCCCTGGACCAAGAGCAAATAATATCCAAAGGACATAAAGTCCTTCTTCCAGAACAACAAAACAACAGGCTGGTAGCCAATTATGGTAGCAGCCAAGCAGATGTCCCACTGGTTTTTAAATCAGACACAGAGGTTTGTTATAATTGTTACTTCCATGATATAGCACTCTCTGTTCATAAAATTATGCTTTGATTTTATCATATAATAATAAGCTAATTTCAGACAATTCTTATGAAGCTTCTTGGTGAACAGAGCAGTATCTTGTTACTATAGCTCCATTCTTTTTTTTTTTTTTTCCAAGAGAAATAGATTAATTAGCACAAGCCTAAGGTCAATTTAAAAAGCTCTAGAATTAAGACTGGCAATGCTCAGATCATACAGTAAATATGATCTCCCTGTTTCTGCACACCTTTATGTAGAGATTACATACTCACCTCCTTGGCTAGATTTTCTCTAGCCACTTGTTGGTCTTCCTGCTCTTTCTGCAGTTTTCATGTCGATATCTACAAAGGTATACATCTATCCTCTTTCCTTCCTTTATCCTCTCTTCCTTGGCAATGTATACTCTACTATACTTGCTTAATTTTATACCACTGTGCAGTTCATTCCCAGGTCTATTTTTCCCCTTAAATTCTATCCTGATCATATAATGAAAGTTTTTGAAAATTCTCTATACCCTACTAAGTGTCTGTACTATATCATTTACATTTTTAAAACTTGAGGTGAAACTAACATTTACCATTTTGCAAAGTCAATGAAGAATTGGAAAAAAATTAAGAAATGTATTTCACCATAACAGTGCACTAAATAGTCAGATTTGGGTCCAGATCTCCATGGCTCCAGGTTTTGAACTCAGTATTGTGCTGTGATTGACTCACAGTGAGGTTACTGCATGTCAGTTTTCTGCGGATATCTCTACCCGGCTGCTTAAAATCCCCCCTTTCCTATCTCTAAGTCTGTCTTCTCAGATTTTATAAAATTTATCACCATGCTTCCTGTAGCTGAGCCTGGAACTGTTTCTCACTAGTTAGTCATCTCTCAGTTTTAAACAACTCTAACTTCACCGTATATTTTCCACTGTCTCCTGTGTTTCATTTTCACTGACTCTACCTAAATCAGGTTTTGATCACCACATACATTGACCACTGCCATGGTCCCTTAATTGGTTTCTCTGCATGCTTTCAGATTAATCTTCCTAAAATAAAACTACTTTATTATTGATTTATAATAAAACATTGATAGTAGTTACTAACAGTAGTCCTGAAGAATGGACTTTACATTCCCCTTGGCCCAGTATTGAAGACCTTCAACTAGCATTTCTATTTCTGCATAAAATCAATGAAATGGTCCCTGCATTCTTATCTTGCACCACTTCAACTATTTCCTATATCTGTAACATTTGATTATTTACTAAATATTACTCTCCAAATTCAACGATTCTTGATATAGTGTATATAATGGAAGCTTGAAAAAAATATAACATGATCTCCACCCCAGAAAAAATGAATTGGAATTAATGAGAACTTTCAAGTTAAAAATTACTGCACTACAAAGTTATAGTATTCAGAAAACATGATATTAGAATAAAATAGAAAAATCAGTGGAACAGAATTGAGAGGCCAGAAATAAACCCACACATATATGAACAACTCATTTTTGATAAAGGAGTTATATGCATACAATGGTGCAAGGAAATTATTTTCAGTGAATAATGCTGGGAAAACTGGACATGCACATGCAAAAGAATAAAACTAAACTACTAGCTAACACTACACAAAAATGAACTCAAAATCGATTAAAATTTTGTATGTATAATCTCAAACTATAAAATAGATACAAGAAAACAAGCAATGTACTCCTTGTCACCTGCCTTAGAGATGTATTTGGGGATTTGATGCCCTTGGCAAGGAAAATTAAAGGAATGAAATTTAATTTCTATCCTATACCACTTACAAAACTGAACTCAAAATGGACTAAATACTTAAGTAGAACACATGAAAATCCTAAAAGAAAACATAAGTAAAAATCCTTGACATGGGTCTTGAAATTATTTTTTTGCACATAACACCAAAGTCATAACAAAATAAAAATTAAACTATATAAAATCAAAAACGCTTCTGCATAACAAAAGAAATGATTGACAAACTGAAAAGTCAACATACAGTATGAAAAAAAATATTGCTCATATATAAACCATATATCTGATAAAGACAATATCTAAAATGTATAAAGAAAGTAGCATGCCCTGGTCACTTACCAGTTAAGTCCTAGACCTTTGACTCACACTGTCTTGCAGCCTAAGGACTGTTTTGTGACCCTGGGCCCAGGGAAGCAACCAAGATGAGCAGCTAAATAAAATAAATAAAAATCCTTTCTCCTCTCTCTGCCTGCCTTCCTGCCTGCTCACCTTCATTCATGTCTGCACTTTACCTTAAAAAAATATTTAAAATGTATAAAGAACTCATACAACTCAATAGCCAAGAAAAAAATTAATTAAAAATGGAAAAATGACCTGAATAAATCTATTTCCAAAGAAAATAGATGAAAGATCAACATGTATACAAAAATATTTCCACCATCATTACCAATTAGAGAGATTCTGAATAAAACTACAATGAGATACCATCTCTTGCTTATTAAAATAGCCATTATCGAAATGATGAGGTAACAAATGTTGGCATGGAAGTGGAGAAAAGGGAATTCCTGTGTACTGTTAGCAAGTTGTAAATTGGTACAGCCAGTATAGAAAACATTACGGTGGAGCCTCAAAAAAAAAAAAAA